>CM045996.1:88941273-89239377 GCA_025175895.1 Wurfbainia villosa
ATGTTTGATGCGACCACTTCGCGATAAGATAAGGTGTCACCTCATGATCAGTTCCAAAAGTTGAGGATTTCTATCAAGACTTATTCCAAGGCAAAAATCTATAAAAGGAGGGGAGGACTCCAACCCAAAGATCCATCCATCTTGCTCTCAAAGTGCTCCCGCAATGCCAAAGCTCTAACATTGTCATAACGCCGACGCAATGCTAAGTTTAGAATATCTTCGTCGGCAGCAATAAGTATTAGTTTTTATTTCTTGTACTCTTAGTTTTAATCATAATGAGGTGAGGTAGGCTTGTTGCCTCATCCTCGTGTTTTCGGTTTTTGTGATCGTTGTCTCCTACCTCCAACGAGGAGACTCAATAGTGGATTGCCCCTTCGTACGCGGTCAAAGATCGTGGGGCCTTGGATTAGCAACCGGTGGGCTATGAACCAAGTAAAAATAAATTGTTTTATTTATTTTCCCATTGTGCTTGCTCTTATTTTAACATCGAAAAGAAAGATTTTATGCTCGCTATTAACCCCCCCCCCCTCTAGCGACACTTCTCGATCTAACATTATTCTCCACACTATGTTCACTATCGCGGCCTCCTCTTCGGATTCAGACTCGAGTTCATCCTCGGGTTCAGATCCTTCTTCTTGCTTGGGAGGTGGCTTGCTCTTCTCTTTTCTTCTTTGACCTGCAAGCAAGGCAACTCCTTTCTCGGCCCGGACTGCGTTAGTTTGTTCATGAAGTTCAAATTCCGAGAATAGTTCATCTAATCTAATTTTAGAAAGGTCCTTAGAAACCTTGTAGACATCGACCATGGATGCCCACAAGGTAGTCCTAGGGAATGTGTTTAGAGCATACCTTATTAGAACCTGGTTTTTGACCTTCTGTCCGATCGAGTGTAGGCTATTAATGATATATTGTATGCGAGCATGTAATTGGGTAGCCATTTTGTGTTCCTTAATCTTAAGGTTATACAATTTATTAAACAATAAATTGCATTTACATACCTTAGCGTCGTCGATTCCTTCATGTAGCTCAACGAGCTTGTTCCATAGGCCTTCGCACTGATGAAGGGGCCGACGCGGTTGAAATCCTCTTTGGGCAAACCACATTGTAGAATTTGGGTAGCCTTGGTGTCGGATTCCACTTGTCTTTTCATGGCATTCGTCCATTAATCGCAATCCAATGATTCTTGAAGGTAGGAAACTTTGCTTCCCACTTCAACTCGGTCGCTTGTTCATGGCGATCCCTTCTACGTCCCCGGATAAAAAAAAATTATCCTTAACAAGAAGGATTACCCAAGCTACCGTTTCATCGTTGTGCTATTCGATTAGAGTAGTCACATGAACAAACTTGTTGTTCAAGCAACCAACCTCTATTCTACGATTAGCCGTGGAATAGACGATGTACGGATCGCCGGATTTTGTGTTTGTATTCGAGGTCCAAGTTAATTTAGCCATAAAATAGAACATACAACATATATATGATTGAAAAACAATTATAGACATGTTACAAAAGAATATAAACAAGCGTTATAGCTCTTAATCTTCTATTGTATGTCCTTCCTCCTTTTGGACATCGTGTGGGCGACGATCTTTCAAAAGTCGAAGCCTCCTAGATCACCAATCTTTCTTTCTTTGCTCTCTCTGAACAAAAGGAAGAATAAGAAACAAAACTCTCCTCTATCTAGGACCAACCAACAAGATCCCAACTTGAAGCTTGTCGCCGGCCTAAATAGAGGGAAAGGTGGGCGCCGGCCAAGAGCTCCAAGGAATCACCCTAACCCTTGTTTCCACTA
Organism: Wurfbainia villosa; assembly: GCA_025175895.1. Taxonomy (NCBI): domain Eukaryota; kingdom Viridiplantae; phylum Streptophyta; class Magnoliopsida; order Zingiberales; family Zingiberaceae; genus Wurfbainia; species Wurfbainia villosa. Next base: position 88,943,060 of record CM045996.1, read on the forward strand.
GCTAAGGAGAAGAGATGGAAGAGCTTTGGACGCCGGCCAAGGAGAGGAGAGGAGAGGATGGGCGTCGGCCACCTAAGGAAGAAGAAGGAAAATCTTTCCAAGTTTGTGGCCGCCCAAGCCTCCTAGCCCTTGCCGCCCAAAAACCCTAATCCCCTTTGCCTCCAAATTGCTCTTGCCACCCACCCTAATCCCTCCTTTTATAGAGTTAGGCTTAAGCCTTGTTTTAATCTCCACCATCGGTTCTAGGGATTTAATCTCAACAGTCAGATCTAGAGATTTAATCTCAACCGTCGGATCTAAAGATTTAATCTCTACCGTTGGATCTAGAGTTTTGTTTTCCATCATTGGATATAGGCTCCATGAGGTTTTAATAGGCTACAATAGAAACCATGAGGAGGAGTTGGATCTTGGCCACCCAATGGATCAAGCCCACATAAAGTCCGATCCATTAATGATAATCCATTCCACTAGAGGATTATCATTGATCTACCTCACCAACCCCCATATGTTAATATGGGCTCCATATATTATTGGTACATTTATCTCCCCGCAAGTCCACCTGCAGGATTTACATGATAAACCTTATGAGCTCCTCAAGGGGACATCATCATCCTAATATATAGGACACGGTTTCCTCCTATAATCAACGACACACCATATAAGTAATATCATTTCCCAACTTACCGAGCCTATCAATTTAATCTATAAATATCGCCCATTGGTAAATCAAAGAAATGAGTACTAAGTATATGTGCCCGTTATTATATCGGGATTAAGAGCATGTACAATATAATATTTGAAGTCCGATTCGATTAAGTAGTTAGCAATAAATTGAATCACCTCTAAGTCGGTCCTGCTTAATACACACAAAGTGTACTAGTGTGATTCTATGGTCAAGACAAACCAATACCAAATCACACTACAACCATACCAATGGTTTGTCCAAAGCCATCTCGGTTGTGAGCCTTTACTTATACTCTACAAGGAGCTGATAACATGATCTACCGTGTGACACTACACACCATGTTATCTTCAATGTAATGTATTAGACAATTTGCATAACCATAAATATGCAAACAATGATCATGTGATTCTTATTTCAAAATAAAAATGTTCATACAAAAGATAGACTTTTCAGTATACATCCCAACAATTTCCCACTTATACTAAAAGACTATGTTGTCCATAAACTGTCATACATCTGATTCTCATTCCCTCCACATGCCTATCAAAAGCTCTCACCGGAAGGGCCTTAGTGAAAGGATCTGCCAAGTTATCCTCCGATGCAATCTTGGCCACAACAACTTCTTCTCTCTTTACGATTTCTCGTATCAGGTGGTACTTGTGCTCTATGTGTTTACTTGCCTTATGGGCTTGTGGTTCCTTTGATTTTGCAACTACACCACTATTATCACAATAAATTGTGATAGTTCTGGGTAAATCAGGAATCACATCCAAGTCCATCAAGAAGTTCCTGAGCCACACAGCTTCTTTGGCCGCCTCAGAGGCTGCCACATACTCAGCTTCCATGGTAGAGTTCACCACGCATTTCTGCTTGACACTCTTCTATACAATGGCTCCACCTCCCAAAGTAAACACAAAACCTGAGGTAGACTTATTATTATCCCTATTTGATTGGAAGTCGGAATATGTGTAACCCATAGGGAGTAATTGATCTTCCTGGTATACCAGCATATAATCCCTAGTCCTTCTCAGGTACTTCAATATATGCTTCACCACAGTCCAATGTCTCTATCCTGGATTACTCTGATATCTGCTAACCATGCTCACGGTAAAGCAGATATCTGGTCTCGTACATAGCATCGCATACATGAGGCTTCCTACTGCCGAAGCATAAGGAACTGCCTTCATCTCCTCTATCTCCTCAGATGTTGTAGGACACATCTCCTTAGATAAAGGAACTCCATGCCTGAAAGGTAGAAATCCTTTATTGGAGTTTTGCATGCTAAACCGATCCATAATTTTGTCTATGTATGAAGCTTGAGATAAGCACAACATTCTTTTCTTGCGATCCCTTATAACCTTGATCCCAAGGATGTGTCCCACTTCTCCCAAGTCATTCATATCAAACTGTTTCGACAACCATACCCTTACGTCCGATAACACCTTGACATTGTTGCCAATTAACAAAATATCATCTACGTATAGTACATGAAATACCACTACGTTTCCATCACATCTCTTGTATACACAGGACTCATCTGGGCTTTGAATAAATCCATAAGACTTGATTACCTCATCAAAGCGAATGTTCCAAGACCTCGAAGCTTGCTTCAATCCATAAATGGACCGATTAAGCTTACACACAAGATGCTCTTTGCCCTTTGCAATGAATCCCTCTGGTTGCTTCATATAGATGTTTTCCTCAAGACTTCCATTAAGGAAAGTTGTCTTGACATCCATCTGTCATACCTCATAATCCATATGAGCAGCAATACATAAGAGAATCCGGATAGACTTAAGAATGGCTACCGGCGAAAAGGTCTCCGCATAATCGATACCCTCTTTCTAAGTATACCCCTTCACAACAAGCCTTGCTTTGAAGGTCTCAACCTTCCCGTCTATTCCTCTCTTTCTTTTGTAGATCCACTTGCATCCAATGGTTTTTACACCATTGGGTGGTTCTACTAGCTCCCATACCTGATTTGAATCCATAAATTCAATCTCAGTATTCATTGCACTTTGCCAAGATACCGCATCTTTATCTTGGATTGCCTCGTCATATGTCTAGGGATCAGGTTCATGTTTGCCAGGGATCAAATCAGAAGATTCTCTCAAGAACATGAATCTATCAGGTTGTCTAACAACCCTCCCACTACGACGAGGTATCACCTGTGTATCCTCTGTGACACGCAGTACAGTGACTTGTGGTATATCCTCTTGTATCGATGGTACTGAAGAAGTGACTTCCCCTTTCAATTCCTCCAGAACAATCTTACTCATGGGCTTGTGGTTCATCATATAGTCTTCCTCTAGAAACATGGCGTTCGTACTAACGATCACCCTCTAATCTCTAGGACTATAAAACAAACCTCCTTTCGTTCCTCTAGGATAGCCAATGAACATGCGTACTTCTATACGAGGTTCCAACTTATCAGCATCTGCCTTCAGCACATGTGCTAGACTCCCCCAAATCTGAATATGTCTTAGACTAGGCTTTCGCCCAGTCCACAATTCTATGAGAGTAGAAGGCACTGATTTAGATGGTACTAAGTTCAGAATATACATTGTCGTATCTAGAGCATATCCCCAGAACAAATCTGGCAACTCAGAATAACTCATCATCGATCTAACCATCTCCATAAGAGTGTTATTCCTTCGCTCTGCTACACCATTCTGCTGGGGTGTGCCAAGTGCAGACAATTGGGATTGAATCTTAGCCTCTGATAAGTAATTTCTAAACTCTCCCAAGAGGTACTCACCACCACAATCAGATCGTAGTGTCTTGATACTTTTACCTTGACGTTTCTCCACATCAGTCTTGAATTCTTTGAACTTGTCAAAGCATTCAGACTTGTGGCGCATCAAGTAAATGTATCCATATCTCGAATAATAATCTATAAAGGAGACGAAATACTTAAAACCACCTCTAGCCTGGATAGACATAGGACCACACAAATCAGAATGAACCAATTCCAACACATCTTTGGCTCTATACCCCTTGTCCTTAAAAGGCCTCTTGGTCGTTTTACCCTCCAAGTAAGATTCGCAGGTTGGGAAATCTTCCACCACTAATGAACCCAGAGGTCCATCAGCTATCAACCTTTGAATTCTGCTTAGGTTAATATGACCAGGTCTTAGATGCCAAAGATATGTTTGGTTCATCTTCGAAGGTTCTTTTCTCTTAATGGAATTAGAAGATGAGTTATTAACTTCTATTTGTATCGTGGGAGTTTTTGGTTCAAGTGTATATAAATTTCCTATCAATGCACCAGAACATATAATCTCTCTATTCCTTTTTATAACAACTCTATCATGAAAAGAAATAGAATATCCATCCATAAACAATTTAGAAACTGAAATCAAATTCTTTCTAAATAAAGGTACATAAAGGCAATTCTTAAGAACCAAAACTTTATTTTTCTCAAAAGACAAATAAACATCTCCCACTATAACAGCTGCCACCTTCGTGGCATCGCCCAAGTATACAGTAATCTCCCCCTCAGCCAGTCATCTGGTTTCTTGGAACCCCTGCAAAGTATTGCAGACATGATCAGTGGCTCCCGTATCTACACACCAGGTGCCGATAGATAACACCGCTAAACATGTTTCAATGACTAGACCAAAAGATATACCTTTGTTCTGCTTCTGGTTGGGGAAGTCCTTCTTCCAGTGTCTAGTCTACTTGCAAGTGAAGCACTTGCCTTTCAACTTCTTCACTCCTCCCTGAGTTCCTCCCGCCACCTTTGCCCTAGCTTGTTTCTTCTTCTTCTTGCCTTTTGGCTTAGAAGCAGAAACCTTTTGGGCAACCATGGCCTGCGCTTGAGCACTCTGATGAAAAAGCCCCTCTATAGCCTAGAGTTCTGTCAGAAGCTCCGCCAATGAATACAACCTCTTGTTCATGTTGTAGTTCAGGAGAAACTGCTCAAAACTCCTAGGTAGAGATTGGAGAATGATATCGACCTAGGTTTCCCCATCGATCTTAGCTCCGAGGACTTCCAGCTCATTCAAATGAGCCATCATCTTAAGAACATGATCCCTCATGGGTGTTCTCTCGATCATGGTGGTCATCATCAAGTTCCTCATGGCTTCCTGCCTAGCAGCCTGATTCTGGTGTCCGAAAAGCTCTTTGAGATTGAGCATCATGTCATAAGCAGTGGGCATGGCTTGATGCTGATGTTGCAGTACATTTGACATAGATGCCAAAAAGTAACACCGCGCCATCTCATCGTCCTTGATCCACTTCTTATAACTCTCCTTCTCCTTTTCCCCAGAATCATCCGCAGGCTTAGGAGGGCACTCTTGGAGGAGTACATATTTGTATTCCTCAGCAGTCAAGACAATGTCAAGATTCATCTTCCAATCAACATAATTGGGTCCAGTAAGTTTATTTTCTTTTAGTATCACAGCAAGCGGGTTGAAAGTCATTTTGAAAAAATCTAAGAATCACATAGATCAAAACATTATATTTCAAAAAATTATTGATTCCTCAAACAATAAAATTTTAAAATCAACCAACACTTCAAAACACCGAGAATATCGTATGTCACGATAGTGTGGACATATACGAATTCTACATTTGTAAGAGGAGATTTCACCCATTAATTTTACTATCTTGTCAACCTAACTTTTTGACAAATAAAATTAATAGTTGGTTCCTCTTCGGCCCTACAAATAAAAGCAGTAACTCCGATGAGGAGGATACTTATATTTGTATCTAAGTGTTCACCATTACTCGGTACCAAGGTAACTATCTCGAGTTATGTGCCTTCCGATGGGGAAGTACACACGCTCCTTAATAATTTCCTATAACCATATTCGACCTTGTGATCCGCAAACAAACTCATCCGATGTGGAGGAAGGCACTCAGAGCCGACGTGCAAGTTTGTTTGCATCACATGTCAAATCATAATGGAGGTCATGGGAATTTATAAAAATATCCCTTTCCCACTTAGTAATTTAAAATTGAGGAATTTTCTAGTCTACGACATGCATATCAAACAATAAGCAATAAATATGAAAAAGAAATATTTTCCAACTATTATGGCTTTTGTCTCCAATATGCCTCCCGTTGTATCGCCATCTCGTCCACTCCTCCCTACGCCATGTACAAGCCATCTGGAGATCCGAGCCGAGAAAAACTATTTTAATTTACATCCATCGATCCTATACTCCACGAGGGAGTGTACATGTAATCTAGATCAAAAGTAAACTAAAATAAAAGGAGTAGCTAAACAATGTCGTATCTAATTACAAAAATTAAATACTAGCCTCGTCAACCCTGAGGATTCAACAAAATATACAATTACACACATACAATCACATACACACATATGGCTATAATAGTTGGATCCTATGCCTGCAACCAAAAAGTTAACCTATGCACATCCTACTATTATCCGGTACATATAATATATGAAAAGTGCATAAAAGTAACTGAATCCTAAACACACAAAACTGGAAACCTGGCTCTGATACCACTTGAAGGTAGGAAACTTCGCTTCCCACTTCAACTCGGTCGCTTGTTCATGGCGATCCCTTCTACGTCCCCAGATAAAAAAAAATTATCCTTGACAAGAGGGATTACCCAAGCTACCGTTTCATCGTCGTGCTATTCAATTAGAGTAGTCACATGAATAAACTTGTTATTCAAGCAACCAACCTCTATTCTACGATTAGCCGCGGAATAAACGATGTATGGATCGTCGTCTTTAGTGTTTGTATTCGGGGTCCAAGTTAATTTAGCCATAAAACAGAACATACAACATGTATATGATTGAAAAACAATTATAGACATGTTACAAAAGAATATAAACAAGCGTTATACCTCTCAATCTTCTATTATATGTCCTTCCTCCTTTTAGACGTCGTGTGGGCAACGATCTTCCAAAAGTCGAAGCCTCCTAGATCACCAATCTTCCTTTCTTTGCTTGCTCCGAACAAAAGGAAGAATAATAAACAAAACTCTCCTCTATCTAGGACCAACCAACAAGCTCCCAACTTGAAGCTTGTCGCTGGCCTAAAGAGAGGGAAAGGTGGGTGCCGGCCAAGAGCTCCAAGGAATCACCCTAACCCTTGTTTCCACCGGCCAAGGAGAAGAGAAGGAAGAGCTTTGGATGCCGGCCAAGGAGAGAAGAGGAGAGGATGGACGCTGGCCACCTAAGGAAGAAGAAGGAAAATCATTCCAAGTTTGTGGCCGCCCAAGCCTCCTAGCCCTTGCCGCCCAAAAACCCTAATCCCCTTTGCCTCCAAATTGCTCTTGCCGCCCACCCTAATCCCTCCTTTTATAGAGTTAGGCTTAAGCCTTATTTTAATCTCCTCCATCAGTTCTAGGGATTTAATCTCAATCGTCGGATCTAGAGATTTAATCTCAACCGTCGGATCTAGAGATTTAATCTCTACCGTTGGATCTAGAGTTTTGTTTTCCATCAATTGATCTAGGCTCCATGAGGTTTTAATAGGCTACAATAGGGACCATGAGGAGGATTTGGATCTTGGCCACCTAATTGATCAAGCCCACATAAAGTCTGATCCATTAATGATAATCCATTCCACTAGAGGATTATCTTTGATCTACCTCACCAACCCCTATATGTTAATATGGGCTCCATATATATTATTTGTACATTTATCTCTCTGTGTTTAAGATCTCGAATGTCCGTCGATTAATTAATTTACTGACAATTAATTAATCAACATCTAACTCCATGAGTAGTACTACTCAACCTTATCATCATGCCGGACCAAGTCCACCTGCAAGGTTTACATGATGAACCTTATGAGCTCCTCAAGGGGACATCATCATCCTAATATATAGGACACGGTTTCCTCCTATAATCAATGGCACACCATATAAGTAATATCATTTCCCAACTTACCGAGCCTGTCGATTTAATCTATAAATCTCGCTCATTGGTAAATCAAATAAATGAGTACTAAGTATATGTGCCCGTTATTATATCGGGATTAAGAGCATGTACAATATAATATCTGAGGTCCGATTCAATTATGTAGTCAGTAATAAATCAAATCACCTCTAAGTCGGTCCTGCTCAATACACACAAAGTGTACTAGTGTGATTCTATGGTCAAGACAAACCAATACCAAATCACACTACAACCATATCAATGGTTTGTCCAAAGTCATCTCGGTTGTGAGTCTTATACTCTACAAGGAGCTGATAACATGATCTGCTGTGTGACACTACACACCATGTTATCTACAATGTAATGTATTAGACAATATGCATAACCATAAATATGCAAACAATGATCATGTGATTCTTATTTCAAAATAAAAATGTTCATACAAAAGATAGACTTTTCAGTATACATCCCAACATCACCAACTTTATTAATAGGAAGTGCGAACCCGATTTGGATTACGATCCACATCTCGATTTGGGTTTTTAGAAAGCATTCCATCCGACCTTTTCAGTACCAGAAGTTGTCTCCATTATAAAATGGAGGTCGGATGGTGCTAAACCCTTCGAGATGGGTCATTTAAAAAAAATCTTGCAACGACAAAAAAAAAAAGAAAGTGCCAAGACTCTCGTCTTGGATTAGTAGTGTGGGAGTAGGAATTAACGATACAAGCTTGATAATAAACTGATTACAACAATTTAGAAATAAGAATTAAAGTGAACTAATACTGATGACTCAAAGAGTGGAAGTAGAGCTTGTGTCGTCGGTGTTTTTGTAGTGCTTTGGCGTTGCGGAGGCATTTGGAGAGCTTTGAATTGATGAAAATGGCGAAGAACACTCCTTCTTTTATAGCCTTTGAGAACCCTAAACGTTGAGCTCAAGTCTTATCATCAAAGGCCACCTCACCCTAAGATAAGGAGATGAGGTTTTGACTATCCTCAAAGCTGGAATTTGAACAGCAGTTGAACTGGCCGGTTAAACTGGCCAATTGAACTAATGCCCGAGATTTTCAACTGCATCAAGAGTTAGCTCGAAAATGACATTGAAATAAGTGTTTTTGACGGCTACCAATCATCTGATCTTGACATAGACCTTCCATGGGATGTCTTAGTCAGATCGTCGCCAAAGGACATCCTTGTACCGAGGACTCGACCTAATTTACACTTACTCACACGAGCTTACCTCAAGCTTTACCTTTGTAGCTTTTTCTTCCGGTCTCCACCTGATTTCTTCGTCTCCCTCCGAAGTCCTCTCGGTGTTATCCGACCGCCACGATTTCTCAACACGAGAACCTCTGGGTGTCACCAGACCTTCAGCTTTAGCTTAGCATTCCTGCACATTTCATTCAGCTCGTGAGATAACGATATAAGCTTAACTTTGTGTCTTTGCCATAATCAAAATATGGATTCGATTATCTGGTACCCCTGCACCAACACAATACCTTTTTGGCCCAATCAAGCCTAAAGTGATTTAAGTTTGATTGGTTATGTATTTAAATTGAATTCATAATGTGTTTCTTTAAAATGTGTTGGGGTTAACATCAGCAAATCAAGTGAAATATCAATTCAAAAGAATTCAAAATATAATATTGTTTAAAATACTTTAGAATGATCAAATGGCCAATCCATCACGAACTGGGTCGCCAGCCCACGTTGAGGCATCAAATTTTTTTGGGGCAAACAAACAGATAGAGGAAGAAGAGAGGAGCAAGCGAGTGCAATAGGATTAGGAATAAGCAACAATGGTGTCGTCTTGGCAAATAGGTCGCTTGTAGCCTAAAATCGCTCTCTTTCTCTTTGTACTTGGGAACATTGAGGTTCGATGCCCAATCCTCCTCATTATGCTTACACAGATTTCAGATTTCTTTTTTTTTTGTCATTTTCTTCGTCTGTGCAATATATATATATATATATATATATATATAAACCTAGGTTTTGATTATGGAAAAGGCCCAAAGTTAAGGTCTTATTGTTATCTCATGAGTTGAATTAAGTGTGCAGGAAATGGTTAAGCTAAGCCGAAGGTCAGTGACACCCGAAGAATCTCGAGTCGAGAAACCGTGGTGGTCGGATGACACTGGGAGAACTTTGTGGAGTCCAAAAATCCAGGTAAAGACCAGAAGAAAAGCAACATGTCATAAAGGACCAAAGGTAAGCACGAGTGCGAAGAGAGATGGTAAGGTCATGTCCTCTGTACGGGGACAACCGTAGGCTGCGATCCGACTAAGAATACTAGTGGAAGGTCAAGGTTGAGATTGGACGGTAAGGACTCTCATATACACCATATTTCGTGCTAACCTCTTATTGCAGGGAGTGACCAAGCTGACAGTCAACTACTAGCTATTGGCAGTCGACTGATGAAGGTCATCAGTCGACTGATGGCGATGAATCAGTCAAACACACAAGGTCAAAAAGGATAACGTTTGACGTCGCCACTTCGCGATAAGATAAGGTGCCACCTCATAATGAGATACACAAGTTAAGGATCTAGATCTGGACTTATTCCAAGGCACAAGTCTATAAAAGGAGAGGAGGACTCGAACCCTAGGATCATCAATCTTGCTCTCAAAGTGCTCCCTCAATGTTAAAGCTCTAACGTCGTGACATCGCTATAACGCCGACGCAATGCCAAGCTCACAACCTCTTCGTCAGTAGCAACAAGTTTATTTTTATTCATTGTATTCGTGATTTTAATCGTAACAAGGTGAGGTAGGTTTGTTGCCTCATCCTCAAGCTTCCGATTTTTGTGATCGTTGCCTCCTACCTCCAACGAGGAGAAGACTCTATAGTGGATTTCCCCTTCTTACGCGGTCAAGGATTGCGGGGCCTTGGAGTAGCAACCGTTGGATTGTGAACCAAGTAAAAATAAATTGTATTATTTATTTTTCGGCTGTACATCTCTTTGTTTTAATCGAACGAACAAAAAGAAATGAAGTTTTATGTGCGCTATTCACCCCCCCCCCCCTCTAGCACTTTTACGATCCCACAATTGATATCAGAGAGGGGGCGCTATGATTTGGTGCAACCACCAATCTAGCATTGTGTTTTCAGTTTCTTTTCGTTTTGGTTTTTGATTCGTAAGTTTTAAGCTTTTCGTTAAGTTCTCTTTTATCCCGCACTACTAATCCAAGACGAAAGTCTTGGCAACTTTTTTGCTTGTCGTCTTTTTATGTGCAAGGATCTCTATTCTTAAATGGTCCACATTGAGGGATACAACACCACCCGACCTCTATTCTTTAATGGAGATGATTTCCATTACTGGAAAGGTCGAATGGAGTGTTTTCTAAAAACATAAGTCGAGACTTGGATAGTCATCCAAACCGGCTTTGCTCTACCCACCAATGATCAAGGCGAGACCCTGGACTTCGATAAGTGGACCAACACAACTAAAAGACAAATCGAAGCTGATGCAAAAGTGACTCAAATGTTGTAGTGTAGCTTGTCCAAAGAGGAGCTCAACCGCATCGGCCCCTTTATCAGCGCAAAGGATCTTTGTAACAAGCTCATCGAGCTTTACGAAGGAACCAACGATGCTAAGGTATGTAAAAGGGACTTATTGTTAAATAAATTATATAATCTAAAAATGCAGGTTCATGAGACCGCCACCCAACTACATACACTGATCCAGGACATCGTCAACAGTCTCCACTCGATCATGCAAGCCATCGACAATTGGGATCTAATAAGGTATGCCCTCAACGCCTTCCCTAGGACCACCTTGTGGGCATCCATGGTCGATACCTACAAGGTTTCTAAGGACCTATCAAAAATTAGGTTAGACAAGCTTTTCTCTGAATTTGAACTTCACGAACAAACTAATGCGGTCTAGGCCGAGAGAGGTATTGCTTTGCTTGCAGGTCAGAGAAGAAAGGAGAAGGGCAAGCCACCTCCCGAGCAAGAAGAAGGATCCAAACTCGAGGGCGAATCTGAGTCTGAATCGAAAGAAGAGGCCGAGATAGTGAATATGGTGTGGAAGGTAATCCGAAAAGAAAAGGAGTTGTCGAAGAACAAGAAGAAGGGGCACTTCAAATCAAAAATAAAGCCAAAGAAAAAGGAATCAAAGAAGGCCTTTCAAGCAACTTGGGACGACGAAGAAGAAGGCGTCGGCGTAGCATTAATGGCAAGACTAGTAGAGTCTGAGTCCGAAGTCGAATACGAATCCAACTCCGACTCCAACTCCGAGGACGACTTCGAGAAGAGACTCAAAGCTGAGTTAAAAGAAAAAATTAAGGTAAGTCATTCATTAATAGCCAACTTATATCATGCAATTAAGTTTTTGAATAGGAAATTAACTAAGTCTGAGTCTAGAGTCGAGTCATTGCTCGAGGAGGTTGAAATCCTTAAGCAAGAGGCTAATCTAACATCTTCAACTAGTCATGTTCAAGAGGTAAACTCAACTCAAGTTGAAAAGCTTGAGGAGGAGAATTCTCTCTTGAAAGGATGAGTTCAAGAGCTCGAGGCTAGGTTGGAAAGATTCACGTTGGGATCTAATAATCTTAACCGACTTTTTGGAACCCAAAGAGTCATGCACAACAAAGCCAGACTCGGGTTTAGTTCAAGGACTACGAATAGATCTTATATGTCTATCGTAAATTGTAGTCATCAACGAGTCCAAGCATGAGTACCAAAGGTTTTGTTAAACTCACATATAAGGACTAATAAGTATTGGATTCCCCAGGATCAAGTCCACTTTGTGGATAGACCATATTGGTTCAATGGTCCAGGGGGAGCTAACACTAAAATAGTATACCCGCTTCCTTAGCAAAATCATTGTATGATTAGTTATTTTGTTTTACTTTTTAGAACGGCTAGATAGGACAAATAGTTAGTCAACATTGATAATATAGTATCAAGATGCGACGAGATGATAGTACGTTAGGGAAACAACGTCTGGTGTATTCGAGTTAGATAAGGTGTATCTAGCTTGGTGCACTTGGCTAAGTTTAACTAGCTGAAGCTACCTCGCCGTATCCTAAACTAGTTAGACCAGAAAGTAATCTTAAGTGACTCAAGTAATCAATTTCTTAAATTTGACTTTGTCTAAGGAAGTGGTCATTGTTCTGATCAAAGAAGGCCCCTATGTCTCGCCACGGCCTGGAAGTCAATTTCTTGAAAAGTTTACTTGACGAACTAAAGGTTAAATTCGAATCTAACCCAAGGTTGACTAACTTTAATCAAGTTAAAATCATCTTACAAAACATATAAGGAATAATTATAATATACACAAAACATAACCTTTTCAAAATGCTACCTATTTTCTCAACTATTGTACTTAACAAATAATTATAACTTTGATTGGCCAATACTAAGTATACAACTCTCTAGGCCAAAGTTTAGCGCCCCCTAAATATTTTATACTTCATATATTTGACTAAGGGGGAAAGAAAACTAACCCTAAGGGTTATATTATAAACCTTTGAAGTTCTTTTTGAAAATAAACTTATAAGTATTTTGAAAATCAAAATTATGTTTCAAAAACTTATTAAATTGTTGGTGCAGAGGGATATACCTTGAACCGAACTAAGTAGAGATGCATGCTTGGATTCATAGTTGATTTATCCATAATAATTCTAGATGCATGCTTGTACAATTTTGTTTTTAAACCCCTATTTTATATAAACACCCCGACACTTTTTTTATTTATGGCAAAAAGGAGAGAAGAGCGAAAGTTAAGGGGGATTAACACAAAATTTAATTTTAAAAATTTAAAGTATTTCTTTCAAAACTCACCTAGGATTAAGGGGGAGTTTTTGAAAAGGCATTTATCATTTACTCTACTTGTTTTATGCTTTAAATTTCCCTTAACTTTGTATCGGTTGACCATCGATTAAAAAGGGGAAGATTGTTGGTGCAGAGGCACCAGATAATCGAACCTAGATTTTGATTATGGAAAAGGCCCAAAGTTAAGGTCTTATTGTTATCTCATGAGCTGAATTAAGTGTGCAAAAAATGGTTAAGTTAAGCTAAAGGTTAGCGACACCCGGAGAATCTCGAGTCGAGAAATCATGGTAGTCGGGCGACACTAAGAGAACTTCGTGGAGTCAAAGAATACAGGTAAAGACCGGAAGCAAAGCGATAGGTCATAAAGGACCAGAGATAAGCACGAATATGAAGAGAGATGGTAAGGTCGTGTCCTCTGTACGGGGGCGATCATAGGCGGCGATTCGACTAAGACTTTCAGTGGAAGGTCTAGGTCGAGATCGGATGGTAAGGAACCGTCATATTTATCATATTCCATGCTAACCTCTTATTGCAGGGAATGACCAAGCTGACAGTCGACTGATGCTCCAGCAGTTGACTGATGAAGGTCATGAGTCGACTATGTTGGTACAATCGACCCAGGTCACGATTGACTGGACTCGAGTTTAACTCGAGTAGTATTTTGATGTTTGACATTGATGTTAGACATTGATGTTCGACAAAATGCATGGGAAAGTCCAAGTCATGGGTACTTGGCATGGAAAGTCCAAGTGGGACACTTGGCAATGGGAAAGACCAAGTCATGGGTACTTGGCATGGAAAGTCCAAGTGGGACACTTGGCAATGGGAAAGACCAAGTTATGGGTACTTGGCATGGAAAGTCCAAGTGGGACACTTGGCAATGGGAAAGACCAAGTCATGGGTACTTGGCATGGAATGTCCAAGCATGGGTCTTGGCAAGGTAAAGTCCAAGCTTGAGTCTTGGAAATTGGAAAGTCCAACATGGGTTGGCATGGAAAGTCCAAGCATGGGTCTTGCCAAGGGAAAGTCCAAGCTTGAGTCTTAGCAAATGGAAAGTCCAACATGGGTTGGAAAGGAAAGTCCAAGGGGTGATATTGGCGGCGTAAAGTCCAAGCAGGAGTCTTGGCAGCATAAGTCCAAGAGTTAGTGGTGTAAAGTCGAAGCGGTAGTCTTGGTAGTGTAAGCCCAATGTGCCTTGGCGGTATAGACCAACTTAACATGACAATAGTCGATGGAAGCACCTGAAGGCTAGCGTATGGATGAATAAGTCATGGATGACTTGGAGGGATCCGATAGTCGTGAGGCTAACGGAAGTGTCTAGAAGGTTTAGGTCTAGGCTAAGGGTGGTCTAGCAAGTATGAGGGCATTATACTTGGTATTAAACCTCATGGATGAGGTTATCAGTCGACTAGTAGTATGATCAGTTGACTGATGGGAGTCAACTAGCATTCGACTGTGGCAAAAGGCCTTTGCAGTCGACTGCTATGGTTGGCAGTCGACTGATGGACGATGTCGCAGACATAGAAGGTTCCAGAGTTGACTGTTAGGGTTTGACAGTCGAGTGATGGCTCGATCAGTCGATCGATGGGCATGATTAATCGACTGATGGTCTATCCGTTGGAACTTATCCAACGTGGCTCAGGTCGTTGTGAGACAACGGCTATAGGAGCAGTCAACTGATGGTTGTGATCAGTCGACTGCTAAATGAAATCTCGTCCGAATGAAGGTTATAAAAGCAGCTCGTGGAGAGGGATTTGGCAAGGGTTTCTTAAGGTGATTTGGAAGGGATTTGCTACTACAATCCAGACCTTCAAGGCTATTCTCAAGCAACCATAAGCAAGCATTTAAATATCTCTTGTAAAGTATTTTTCTTTACTTGTATTGTATTTCATCTTTGTATTTGCTTGTATTCATTGTATTACTTAGTGTAATCTCTTGTACGAGGTTTCTCCACCTCCGACGTGTTGTCGAGAAGGAGCGTTATTGTTAAGTAGTGTTGTTTACATAGCTAGAGCTCATTTGAGCTCATCCCATGGAGTAGGAACCCTAAGGTTCCGAACCATGTATATCCTTGTGTATTTGTGATTGTGCTTGTGTTTTATTTTCATTTTATATTTCGTATTTCTGCTGCGTACTAACATTTTGTAGCAAGCACAATCGAATTCCATCATTGACATATGACACGCTATTCACCCCCCCCCCCTTAGCGACGTCAAATTCCCAACAAGTGGTATTAGAGTGAGGCCGCTCTTCATTTGGACTAACCGCCAAGAGAGCACCGCTAGAGGGTGAAGAAGAAGATGAAGCTTGAAGAAAAATTGGGATGAGACATCAACACTCCAATTCCATACACCTTCTATGGACAAGAAGGGTTTGAGCAATGGAGGGCACAAATGGAGAACTTCTTCATGATGGACTTTAAAGATTGGATGATCCTAGTGAAAGGATTTGAATTTCCAAGAGGTCCAAAAGGTGGATACCTCAAGAAGAAGAGATGGGACGAAGAGCAAGTTCAAGATTTCAAGAGAAATGATAAGATAATGCAATTGATATTAAATTCATTACCTAACAATATTGTGTCTAGGTTAGGTGAATTTCTAGATGCCAAGGAGCTATGGGAAAAATTGGCCAAGCTCCATGAAGAACCATCCGTGATTCAAGTAGAAAGAGAGTCTGAAGAAGAAGAAAGATCATTCTCACAAGAAAGTGAGGAGTCGGAAGTTAAGAAGGAGTCAACTTCCGGATCGGTGGAAGAGGAAGAAGTAGAGGAAGCCTCCACCTCTAGGATTGAGGGGGAGGATATTAGGTCATCTTCCATGCCTGAGCAAGAGAAAGAAGAGTCATTTACCTCCAGTCGAGGAGATGAAGAACCAACTCCGGTTCCCACCATTGACCTAGGTAACTCAAACACTTTAATTAATAATAAAGATCATATTATGTGTTTTGAGTGTAGGGAATATAGGTACTATAAGAGCAAGTGCTCTAAGAAGGTCAAGAAGCCTCAATTAGTGCCAAAGGTCAAGGATACCAATGCCCAAAGATAAAAGAATAAGGAGCATGTCATTTGCTTCAAATGCCATCAAAAGGGACACTATAGAAGTCAATTCCCTAGGAGAAAAGAAAGAGCATCAAATATAGGGGGAGCTAAGGAAAACCCTAAGGTAACCTTTAAGTACGCTTCTTCTTCAATTAATAGTCAAAAGCATGCTAGAAGTAATCTTGCAATTTATCATAAAGAGCATGCTAGAAATAGTTAGGACTAATAACCCTAAAAAAAATCCTATCTAGGGAAACTATTAAGAAAATAGAAGACCATCTAGGCTTTAATCCAAAAAAATCTAGACATATGCCTAGGAAGGGCAATAATGATCAAAGAAACAATGGGCCCACAAAAATAGAAAAATTGGAGTTAGAGAATCAAGTTTTGAGGTCAAAACTTGAGAAGATAGAGAAGAACCTTAGGAATATGCAAAATCAAATTAAGGGGGCAAATGGTCAAAACCTAGGTTCTAGGAGGCAAGGCTCATCTATGGGCAAGAGAGGCTTGAGCCACAAGCCTAGGTCCAAGGTAGATAAGCCTACCTATCACAACGTTACATTCAATTATAGAACTAGTACTAGGTCTAGGAAAACCAAGGTCATAAGGGAAGTCATCCCTAGAGTTGATCATAGTAAATGCCTAGTGGCTAAGGTTTCGAAGAAACCTAGGGAAGCCACTAAGAAGATTATAGGGGGAGTCACCCCTAGAGATAACCTAGGCAAGACCACAATGACCAAGGCTACCAAGCCTAGGAGGGTCATTAGGAGAGTATCTAGGGAAGTTATCCCTAAGGAATACCTAGTAAACCTAAGGAGTTCCAATAGGTTTTGGGTTCCTAGGAGCGTAATCGATTCATGCTAAATGGGTTAGGTTGTGTCAACTTTAAATGGATGGGTAGTTAACCTAACCATGGTAAAGGTGGCACTTTAGGTCATTTTCAAGGTTATGGATACCTTGGAAATAGGTTTGAATTTAAATCCTAAAAGATTTTAGGATGTGTCAATATTATTTAAGAAGTTGATAAATCAATCAAATTGGCACAACTTATGTTTAGAGGTCATAGTGTGCCATTTTTGGGTTTTTGGCACACTTGGGAGATGGTGAGTGTTATGGCAAAATGGATTTAATTCTAACAAATGACAATCAATATTAAAATTTAGGTATTGTTATACCTTTATATTTTATTTGACATGTTTTATTTGTCATATGTCATGTCATGACTGTTGGTGCAATCGGCCCAGGTCACGATTGACCGGACTCGAGTTTGACTCGAGCGATGTTTTAATGTTTGACATGGAATTATGACATCGATGTTTGACATTGATGTATAATAATTGTTGGGGATCGATTGGACGCTGGAGGGGGGTGAATAGCGCGTTACCGTTCGTTGATGGAATTCGATCGTGATCGTCTTTACAAAACTCGTTATGCGCAGTGAAATAGTAATAATAAAAGCAATAACGAATTGAAACAACCACGAATACAAAGATATAACGTGGTTCGGAACCGAATGGTTCCTACTCCATGGATAGAGCTCTAAAGATCTCTAGCGACGCCAATGCAATCACTAATCACAAATACTCCTTCTCGACACAAGTCGGAGGCGGAGAAACCTCGTACAAAAGATTACAACAATAATCTAAATGGATACAAGAAAATACAATAGTGAAATATAATGCAAGTAAAGAAAACTACTTTACAATTGCTCTTTGAATGTTTGATCACTTGGTTGCTTGAAATCAACTTGGAGACCCTGATTTGCAACAGCAAATCGCCCCAAAAGCCCTCAAGAAACCATTGCTTTTTCTTCCATCACGAGCTCCTTTTATAGCTTCCACTTGTGCTGGAAAAAGTCGATCAGTCGAATGATGTCACTGTTGTCGTGAGACAACGGCTAGATCCACGCTGGATAAGTCCAACGGATCCATCATCAGTCGACTGATGGAGCCTTCACTCGACCAGTCGAGTCTCGACTCCATTTTGTGCCCAATTTCACGAGCATCAGTCGACTGATCACAAGATCAGTTGACTACTCAACCCATCAGTCGACTGCTGACCTATGGCAGTTGACTGCTAGAGTAATTCTCACAGTCAAACCCTAGTTGACTTAGTCCAGTCGACTGCCACATGGCACCAGTCGACTGACACACCTCAAACATGAGGTTTTAGCCCAAGTATGTTTCCTCCATACTTGCTAGACCACCCTTATCCTAGACCTAAGCCTTCTAGCCACCTCCGTCAGCTTCACGCCTCTCGGATCCCTCCAAGTCATCCATTACTTGTTCATCCATCGCGCTAGCCTTCAGGTGCTTCCATCGGCTATGTCATGCTAACGGTGTCTACACCGCTAAGGCACATTGGACTTACACCGCCAAGACTCCGCTTGGACTTTACGCCGCCAACCATTGGACTTATGCTGCCAAGACTTCACCCTTGGACTTTACGCCGCCAATATTCCCCTTGGACTTCTCAAATTCCAAGACTCAAGCTTGGACTTTCCCTTGCCAAGCCAACCATTGGACTTATGCTGCCAAGACTTCGCCCTTGGACTTTACGCCGCCAATATTTCCCTTGGACTTCTCAAATGCCAAGACTAAAGCTTGGACTTTCCCTTGCCAACTCATGTTAGACTTTCCATTGCCAAGACACATGCTTGGACTTTCCCAAATGCCAAGTGTCCCACTTGGACTTTCCATGTCAAGTACCTAAGACTTGGACTTTCCCATGACAATTACATTGTCATATATTTTTGTCTAACATTAAAACATCTCTCGAGCCAAGCTTGAGTCCTGGTCAATCGTGACCTGGGCCAATTGCACCAACAATCTCCCCCTTTTTGATGCTTGACAAAAACCAAACAAACCATTTGAGTTAGACCATCTAACTCAAAAACTCCTTACCAATTATCCCAAATTGGTAATCTTAACGTTCTCCCCCTTTTTGACGTACATCAAAAAGGTTATCTCTCCAAGGAGGTCAATGTCTCATGTCCCAATGAGATCTTATAATCTCCCCCTTGATCCAAAAATACCTAGGATGTCTACCATCTTCCTAGTGATAAGTCTCATATCACTCAAGAGAGGCAATCCTATCCACTCTCCCAATTTCCAAATTGGGTATCTCAAAATCTCATTTTTCCTTCTCATGAGGAAAAATATCATCCATCATCCCATGATGGATACCTCCCCATAAAGGCTTGCTCCCCCTTGACCATTGCACCAATAATGTCTTTGGGAAGTCCCTAAGCCAATAGGAACTCTAAACCATCAAAATTAAGGTTTTAAGTTCAAACATGAACTCTCCCCACCTTAAATTTGATACATTATCCTAACACCTCTCCAAATCCATATCCAATGGATTTTCACCCTTTATAATGCTTCCCAAAGCATATCCTAGGATTAGGAGTAATTAGAGACCATAACCGCAGCTGAACACGGGCTAAACATACCTTGTTTTCTCGAAATCAGCATTGGCAGTCGACTCCGTCAGTTACCAGTCAACTGCCACTCACATCAGTTGACTACCACCCAGGGCAGCCGACTGATAACTGATATTTCCGAATTTCAGTTATCAGAATTGAATTTCAGAAAATCACAAGTAATTCTACGTATATCGAAAAATCACGAAATTTGATACGTATATTACTTATAGTCAATACAATGGGTGAAAAATATTAAAAAATTATTTTACCCATAAAATATTGAAATTGATACAAAATTCAAAATTGAAGAAAACTTCTAAGTTTTGGCTCACTTTGTATCAACTTCATCAATGGTGATTGCTATCAAAAGATAGACTTCACCAAGGTTTTCTAAAATAATTTTAAAATGTTTTCAAAACCTTATTTTGGATCATATTCCTTGGGATCAATGTACATGATTTGTACACAAGCTTTCCCAATGATCCACCACTCAAATAAGATGAGTTTTAGTTCACCTAGATGCAAAAACTATGCACCTTGAACTCAACTCATATCCTAGCATCTCACATGTATCTAGGTTGTATAAATACACATACATGTCAATGTGATGTGAGATGTGGGTTTTGTTCTCCCTAATCTAGGGTTTCATGCATTTTCTAAGGCAACCCTACTTGATTCCCTTATAAATGGGACTTTAAGTCATGCCAATTGTTCTTAACTCAATTTTAATCAAATGCATGAATGATTATGGCATTAATGATGATATAAATAAGCATATGCTCATAATCATGATGTCATGGCATAATATGAAATCTAAAAACACATGACATTAATCCTTAATCCTAAAACATGATCATGACATATAAATGAGGAAAAATAAACAAGATGTCATGTCATGGCATATGGCAAATCAAGGCATGGCAAGTAAGATATAAAGGTATATAATACCTAAATTTTAAAATTAATTGTCATTTGATATAATTAAGTATATTTTTCCATAATGCTACTAATCTCCCATGTGTGCCAAAAACCAAAAAATGGCACACTAAGACCCCTAATCCTAAATTGTGCCAATTTGATCAATTTATCAAACTTCTCAAATAATATTGGCACATCCTAAAATCTTTTAGGATTAAAGCTCAAATGTATTTACAAGGTAACCATAACCTTGAAAATGACCTAAAATGTCACCTTTATCATGGTTGAGTTAACTACCCATCCAATCAAGGTTGGCATACCCTAAACCCACCTAGCGTGAATCAATCACGCTCTTAGGAACCCAAAATCTATTTGAGCTCCTAGGGTTAATTAGGTATTCCTTAGGGATAACCTCCCTAGATACCTTCCTAATGACCCTCTTAGGCTTAGAAGCCTTGGTCATTGTGGTCTTGCCATGGTTAACCTTAGGGATTGCCTCCCTAATAACCTTCTTAGTGGGCACCCTAGGTTTCCTAGAAACCCTAGCCACTAGGCACTTACCATGGTTACTCTTAGGGATAACTTCCCTAGTAACCTTGGTCTTCCTAGACCTAGTTAGTGTTTCATAATCTAATGGAACACTATGATAAGTCACCTTAGGCTTAGGTTTGTGACTCAAACCTTTCTTGTCCTTGGTTGACTTTTGTCTTTTAGGTCCTAGGTGTTGACTTTGACCATTAAACCCTTGAAATTGATTTTGTATATTCCTAAGGGTCTTTTCCAATTTCTCAAGCCTTGACCTCAAGGCTTGATTTTCTAATTCTAATTGACCAATTGATTTTTGATTAGGTTCTTGGGCATGGGACTTCCTAGGCATGTGTCTAGTCCATTTAGGATTAAGGTCTAAGTGTTCTCCTATTTTCCTAATAGACTCCCTAGGAAGGACATTTCTAGGAACATTAGTCCCAAATTTCTCCTTCTTCCTAAGGTTGACTTTCTTAGCTCCTAAACAAAAGTTCCTATTCCTAGCATGCTCTTTATGATAAATTGCAAGAGAATTAAAATTCCTAGCATGCTTTTTGACATTTAAACTAGAAGATGCATTACTAAAATATACCTTAGGGTTAGCCTTAGCTCCCCCTACTTGTGATGCTTCTTCTTGGGCCTTTTTGCTCCCCCTAGGGCATTGACATCTATAGTGCCCCTTTTGATGGCACTTGAAGCATACTACGTGCTCCTTGTTTTTGATGGTTGGGGGACCGACTTCCTTTGATTTTTCTTAACTTTTGGGTGCCGGAGGAGTCTTCTTAACCTTCTTTGGGCACTTGCTCTTGTAGTGCTTATACTCCCTACACTCAAAACACATTATATGGATTTTATTTGAAATTAGAGTGTTTGAGTTACCTAAGTTAATGGAGACCGGAATTGGATTTTGGGCTTCTTCATCTTGACCAGATGTCGAAGCTTCTTCTTGGTATTGCTCCGGTGTTGAGGACGGTCTCTCCTCCTCAATCCTAGAAGTGGATGCTTCTTCCACTTCTTCCACCTTTTCAGATTCAGATGTTGATTCCCTATCAACCTCCAAATCCTCAAGCTCTTTAGATGATGATGTACTTGCTTGAGCTTGAGAGGGTGAGCACTCCTCTTCTTCTTCTTCTTCTTGGATTGATGATGAATTTTCATGAAGCTTGGCCAAATCGCTCCATAGCTCCTTGGCATCCATGCACTCACCTAGGCTACACAAGAAGTCATTAGGAATTAAATCAAAAATGAAATTGATTACCTTCTTGTTTTTCTCAAATCTTTGGAGTTGATCTTCACTCAATTTCTTCTTCTTGAGGAAGCCACCCTTTGGTCCTTTTGGATATTCGAATCCTTCCATTAATATGGACCATTCCTCAAAATCCTTCATCATCAAAAAATCTTCAATTCTTCTCTTCCAAGAATTGAAGCCTTCTCGTCCATAGAAAGCATATGGGACCGGCGTGTTGATATCCCATCCTAGTTGTTCTTGGACTTCCATCTTTACCCTCTAGCATGCTCCCTTAGTTGTTAAACTTCAAGAGCGGCCTCGCTCTGATACCACTTGTTGGGGATCGATTGGACGCTAGAGGGGGGTGAATAACACGTTACCGTTCGTTGATGGAATTCGATTGTCATCGTCTCTACAAAACTCATTATGCGCAGCGGAATAGTAATAATAAAAGCAATAACGAATTGAAACAACCACGAACACAAAGATATAATGTGGTTCGGAACTGAACGGTTCCTCCACCACGGATCGAGCTCTAAAGAGCTCTAGCGATGCCAATGCAATCACTAATCACAAATACTCCTTCTTGACACAAGTCGGAGGCGGAGAAACCTCGTACAAAAGATTACAACAATAATCTAAATGGATACAAGCAAATACAATAGTGAAATACAATGCAAGTAAAGAAAATTACTTTACAATTGCTCTTTAAATGCTTGATCACTTGGTTGCTTGAAATCAACTTGGAGACCCTGATTTGCAACAGCAAATCGCCCCAAAAGCCCTCAAGAAACCATTGCTTTTTCTTCCATCACGAGCTCCTTTTATAGCTTCAACCTGTGCTGGAAAAAGTCGATCAGTCGACTGATCGGGACCATCAGTCGACTGATGCCACTGTTGTCGTGAGACAACAGTTAGATCCACGCTGGATAAGTCCAACGGATCCATCATCAGTCGACTGATGATACCCATCAGTCGATTGATGGAGCCTTCACTCGACCAGTTGAGTCTCGACTCCATTCTCTACCCGATTTCACGAGCACCAGTCAACTGATCACAAGATTAGTCGACTGCTCAGCCCATCAGTTGACTGCTAACCTATGGTAGTCGACTGCTAGAGCAATTCTCACAGTTAAACCCTAGTTGACTCAGTCCAGTCGACTGCCACATGGCAACAGTCGACTGGCACACCTTAAACATGAGGTTTTAGCCCAAGTATGGTTCCCCCATACTTGCTAGACCACCCTTAGCCTAGACCTAAGCCTTCTAGCCACCTCCGTCAGCCTCACGCCTCTCGGATCCCTCCAAGTCATCCATGACTTGTTCATCCATAGCTCTAGCCTTCAGGTGCTTCCATCGGCTATGTCATGCTAACGGTGTCTATACCGCCAAGGCACATTAGACTTACGCCGCCAAGACTCCGCTTGGACTTTACACCGCTAACCATTGGACTTATGCTGTCAAGACTTCACCCTTGGACTTTACGGTGCCAATATTCCCCTTGGACTTCTCAAATGCCAAGACTCAAGCTTGGACTTTCCCTTGCCAAGACAACCATTGGACTTATGCTGCCAAAACTTCACCCTTGGACTTTACGTCACCAATATTCCCCTTGGACTTCTCAAATGTCAAGACTCAAGCTTGGACTTTCCCTTGCCAACTCATGTTGGACTTTCCATTTCCAAGACCCATGCTTGGACTTT
This sequence comes from Wurfbainia villosa, assembly GCA_025175895.1. NCBI lineage: Eukaryota > Viridiplantae > Streptophyta > Magnoliopsida > Zingiberales > Zingiberaceae > Wurfbainia > Wurfbainia villosa. The sequence continues at coordinate 88,967,219 of CM045996.1, forward strand.
CCCAAATGCCAAGTGTCCCACTTGGACTTTCCATGCCATGTACCTAAGACTTGGACTTTCCCATGACAATTACATTGTCATATGTTTTTGTCTAACATCAAAACATCTCTCCAGCCAAGCTTGAGTCCTGGTCAATCGTGACCTGGGCCGATTGCACCAACAATAATGTTTTGGGGAGATTGTTGGCACAATCGACCCAGGTCATGATTGACCAGACTCGAGTTTGACTCGAGGGGGATTTTGATGGTTGACTGGAGTTGACCATGTCAAGGGAAAGTTCAAGTCTTGAGTACTTGGCATGTAAAGTCCAAGCATGGGTCTTGGCAAGGGAAAGTCCAAGCATGGGTCTTGGCAAGTAAAAGTCCAAGCATGGGTCTTGGCATGGAAAGTCCAACATGGATTGGCAAGGGAAAGTCCAAGCTTGAGTCTTGGCATTTGAGAAGTCGAAAGGGTTTGATATTAGAGGCGTAAAGTCCAAGCGGGAGTCTTGGCAGCATAAGTTCAATGGTTGACGGCGTAAAGTCCAAGCGGAGTCTTGGCAGTGTAAGTCCAATGTGTCTTGGCGGTGTAGACACCGTTAGCATGACATAGCCGATGGAAGCACCTGAAGGCTAGCGCAATGGATGAACAAGTCATGGATGACTTGGAGGGATCCGAGAGGCGCGAGGCTGACGGAGGTGACTTGAAGGCTTAGGTCTAGCCTAAGGGTGGTCTAGCAAGTATGGGGGCACCATACTTGGGTTAAAACCTCATGTTTGAGGTGTGTCAGTCGACTGGTGCCATATGGCAGTCGACTGGTGTGAGTCAACTAGGGTTTGACTGCAGGAGGTGTCCCAGTAGTCTACTTCCAGAGGTGGGTAGTCGACTGCTGGCTCAAGAAGTCGACTGATCGTGTGATCAGTCGATAGGTGCTCGATATTTTGGGCACATAATGGAGTCAGACTAGACTGCTGGGCTTAGCAGTCAAGTGGAGGCTCAATAAGTAGACTGATGGTCATGATCAGTCGACTGATGATGGAACCGTTGGATTTTTCCAACTTGGATCTAGCCGTTGTCTCACGATAATATTGGCATCAGTCGACTGATCGGCGATTTCCAGCCCAGGTAGAAGCTTTAAATGGAGCTCGTGGAGGAGGAAATAAACAATGGTTCTTGAGCTACTTTGGGGCGATTTGTTGCTGCAAATCAGGGTCTCCAAGGCTATTCTTCAAGCAACCAAAAGCAAGCAATCCAAAGGCAATTGTAAAGTGTTTTTCTTTACTTGTAGTGTATTTCCTTATTGTAATTGCTTGTATTTATTTCTTGCTATTGTAAGATCACTTGTACGAGGTTTTTTCACCTCCAACTTGTGTCGAGAAGGAGTTATTTGTTATTGGTGGTTGCGTCTGCATCACTAGAACTCTTTAGAGCTCGATCCGTGGAGTAGGAACCATTCGGTTCCGAACCATGTTAAATACTTGTGTATTGGTGTGTTTATGTGTTTGTCTATTTCGTTATTAATTTATTTCTATTTCCGCTGCGCGCTAATGAAATTTGTAGAGACAAACGCAATGAATTCCATCAACGCATCCTACGACGCTATTCACCCCCCCCCTCTAGCGGTCAACATTTCCTCTACAATTGGTATCAGAGCCCGGGGCTCTTCTACGGACTAACTATTGGGAGCTAAGACGCTAGAGGGTGAAGATGGAGTTTCAAGAGAATTTGGGCCGAGACATTAACACACCACCATCTTATGAGGACTATGAATTTGAAGGCTTCAACTCATGGAAAATAGGAATTGAGAATTTCCTAATGATGGTGGATATCAAGCTTTGGTCCGCCTTGATAGAAGGTTGTGAATTTCCAAAAGGCAAAAAGGGTGGAATCCCCAAGGTTTAAAAATGGACCAAGGAACAACACAAAGAGTTCAAGACAAATATTAAGGTAATCAAAATGATAAGTGATTTAATTCCTAATAATGTCTTGTCCAAGTTAAGTGAGTACAAGGATGCCAAGGAGCTTTGGAGCAAGTTGACAAAGTACCATGAAGGACCATCACCAGCTTCAAGTTAAGAACAATCACAAGAGGTCGAAGAGTGCTCATCGGCTCAATCGAAAGAGGTCGATGAAGGGAGTTCATCATCCTCACAAGCAAGTGAGGATGCGGAAGTTGAGTAGGAGTCAACTTCCGGATCGGTGGAAGAGAAGGTGGAAGAATTAGAAGAAACCTCCACCTCTAGGATTGAGGGGGAGCAAGTTAGATCACCTTCCATGCCGAATCAAGAGGTCATGTCAACCTTTGGAAGAAGTGAAGAAGCAATTCCGGCTTCCACCACAGACCTAGGTAACTCAAGCAATGTAATTTTAAATAAAAATCATATAATTTGCTTTGAGTGTAGGGAAAGTGGGCATTACAAGAGTAAGTGCCCGAAAAGGGTTAAGAAGACTCCTCCGACACCAAAAGTCAACACAAATTCAAAGGATGTCGGTGCCTCAATTAGGAAGGGCATGGAGCTTGTAGTATGTTTCAAGTGCTGTCAAAAAGGGCACTATAGAATTCAATGCCCTAGGAAGAAAGAAATCAAGGATAAGGAAGGAGCATCACATGTAGGGGGAGCTAAGGCTAACCCTAAGGTATATTTTAATAATGTACCTTCAATTAATGTTAAAAAGCATGCTAGGAATTTCAATTCACTTGCTATTTATCATGAAAAGCATGCTAGGAACAATAAATATTTTTGTTTAGGAGCTAAAAATGTCCACTTAGGAAATAAGGAGAAATTTGGGACTAATGTCCCTAGAAAAACCTTACCTAGGGAATCTATTAGGAAAATAGAGGATCACCTAGGTTTTAACCCTAAATGGACTAGGCATATGCCTAGGAAGAACCATACCCAAGGATTAAATCAATATTCTAAAATTGGGCAATTAGAGGTTGAAAATCAAACCTTGAGATCAAGGCTTGAGAAATTTGAGAAGACCCTTAAGAGTATGCAAAACCAAATAAAAGGGTCAAATGGTCAAAGTCAAGAGTCTTGGACCAAGAGTCAACACTTAGGGCCTAAGAGACAAAAGTCAACCAAGGGCAAGAAAGGTTTGGGTCACAAACCTAAGCCTAAGGTGGCTTATCATAGTATTCCATTTGATTATAGAACACAAATTAGGTCTAGGAAGACCAAGGTTACTAGGAAAGTCATCCCTAAGGGTAACCAAGGTGTGTGCCTAGTGGCTAGGGTTTCTAAGAAACCTAGGGTGGCCACTAAGAAGGTTACAAGGGTAGTTACCCCTAGAGTTAACCATGGCAAGATCCAAATGACCAAGGCTAACAAGCCTAGAAGGGTCATTAGGAAGGTATCTAGGGAGGTTATCCCTAAGGAATACCTAGTAAACCCTAGGAGCTCAAATAGGTTTTGTGTTCCTAAGAGCGTGATTGATTCACGCTAGATGGGTTTAGGATGTGCCAACCTTGATTGGATGGATAGTTAACTCAACCATGGTAAAGGTGGCACTTTAGGTCATTTTCAAGGTTATGGTTACCTTGGGAATGTGTTTTGATCTTGAATCCTAAAGGCTTTTAAGATATGCCAATATTAATTAAGAAGTTTGATAAATCAATCAAATTGGCACAACTTAGGTCTAGAGGTCATAGTGTGTCATTTTAGGATTTTTGACACACTTGGGAGAAAAATACAATTAATAATAACAAATGGAAATTAATACTAAGTTTTAGGTATTATTATACCTATACATTTTATATGTCATGCTTTGTTTGTCATATAACATGTCATGACATCATATCTATTTTTAATCATTTATATGTCATGATTATGTGTAGGATTAAGGTTAATAATGTCAGGTGTTTTTAGATTCCATCTTATGTCATGACATCATGATTATGAGCATGTATTTATTTATATGATCATTAATGTCATAATCATTCATGCATTTAAATTGATTAAAATTGAGTTAAGGTCTTTGACATGACTTGGAGTCCCATTTATAAGGGAACCAAGTAGGGTTGCCTTAGAAAAATGCATGAAACCCTAGATTAGGATGAACAAAACCCACATCTCACATCACATTGACTTGTATGTGTTTTCATACACCTTAGATATATGTGAGATGCTAGGATATGAGTTAAGTTCAAGGTGCATAGTTTTTGCATCTTGGTGAACTAAAACTCATCTTATCATATTGGTGAATCATTGGGAAAGCTTGTGTACAAGTCATGTACATTGAGCCCAAGGAATATAATCCAAAATAAGGTTTTAAAAACATTTTAAAATTATTTTAGAAAACCTTGGTGGAGTCTATCTTTTGATAGCAATCATCATTGATGAAGTTGATAAAAAGTAGGGCCAAAACATTGAAAATTTCAATGGTTTTGAACTTTGTGTCAATTTCACTATTTTATAAGTAAAATAATTTTCAAATATTTTTCACGCATTGTATTGGTCATAAGTATTATACGTATGAAAATTCATGATTTTTTGAATTACGTATAATTATTTATGAATTTTCAAATCTCATTTCTGATAACTGAAAATCAAGATTTTCAATTATCAGTCGACTGATGTGCAAGGCAGTTGACTGATTTCTGAAGGACTCGACTGCCTATGCTGATTTGAGGTAAAACAAGAATGTTTAACCCCATTTCAGCTATGGTAAGGTTCCCTAACCACTCCTAACCCTGTGGATTAGGAGAGGTGTTAGGGTGATGTATCAAATTTAAGGTGTGGAGAGTTCATGTTTGAACTTTGAACCTTATTTTTGATGGTTTAGAGTTCCTATTGGCTTAGGGACTTCCCAAGGATATTGTTGGTGCAATGGTCAAGGGGGAGCAAACCTTTAGGGGGAGGTATCCATCATGGGATGATGGATGGTATTTTTTCCTCATGGGGAGGAGAAATGAAATTTTGAGATACCCAATTTGGAAATTGGGAGAGTGTATAGGATTGCCTCTCTTGAGTGATATGGGACTTATCACTAGGAAGTTGGTAGGCATCCTAGGTATTTTTGGACCAAGAGGGAGATTGTAAGATCTCATTGGGACATGAGACATTGACCTCCTTGGAGAGAGAATCTTTTTGATGTTAGTCAAAAAGGGGGAGAATGTTTTGGGAGAGAATGTTATGGAAATTGGTAATCTTACCTTTCTCCAAAATGCTTTGGGGGAGAATGGTATGGAGAGTGTTATCAATTGATGTTATCAATTGTCAATTCGAAGAATTGGGGAGAAAGTGAAATTACCAATTTGGGATAATTGGTAAGGGAATTTGAGTTAGTGTTCTAACTCAAAGATATGTGTTTTTGTCAAACATCAAAAAGAGGGAGATTGTTGGTGCAATTGGCCCAGGTCATGAATGACCGAACTCGAGTTTGACTCGAGTGATGTTTTGATGTTTGACATGGAAGTTTGACATCGATGTTTGATATTGATGTCTGATAATATTTTGGGGAGATTGTTGACACAATCTGTTGGTGCAATAATGCCCCAAGCATTTATATGTTTTGATGTTTGGATAATCATCTAAGTTAGGCAATGCTTTGTGATCTAATTATGAATATGTTTGAGTGACAGGGAAATCCAAGTATGAAGACTTGGTAAAAGAAAAGTCCAGGTATGATCTTGGAAAGGGAAGTCCAAGGGATGGATTTGGCAGCGTAAGACCAAGCTTGTAGTCTTGGCAGTGTAAAGTCCAAATGAACCATGGCAAAGGGAAGTCCAAGGGATGGACTTGGCAGCGTAAGACCAAGCTTATAGTCTTGGCAGCGTAAAGTCCAAGTGAACCTTGGCAAAGGAAGTCCAAAGTAAAGTTTTGGCAGCAAAAGTCCAAGCTTGTAGTCTTGGCGGCGTAAAGTCCAAGCATTTGGCAACCCAAGACATGACGAGGCCGAAAGAAACTCTTGAAGGCAGGCGCAAGGCTGAAGCAAGAGTTAGAAGGTCAAGTCTAGGTCTAGGGGTAAAATCAAGTATGAAATATTCATACTTGATGAATATCAGTCAAATCGATGTATGTATCGATCGTCGCGTCGGCCCGAGTCGGTGAAACCACGACTATCGATCGATCGCTTATGGTCATGGCGATCGATGTTGCGATCGATCGACTTCAAAGACGGCATTGATCGATCAAGGAAAATATTTGCCACGAATGCGCCTCACTCAAGCTGCGCTTTGATCACTCGTGATCACTCCATCGGATCGGTGATGGAGGATCGATCGTGATAGGCCTCCCGTTGGAAATGGCGACTGTGAATCCCCGTGGATCGGCTTTGTTAGAAGCCGTTAGCTTCGACGGCAGTCGACTGATGGTGATCATCAGTCGACTGATCAAAGCCCAACGGGAAAAACAGCCCTTCTTCTATAAGAAGGGGCCTTGGGGAGCTTGGTGAAGCTAGTGCTCTCATTCCTAGCTACACCCTTGTGCTCACCAAGATTTCTCCAAGTGTTTTTATAATTCTAAATCTCCTCTTCTCTAATCTTAATATTCCATCATTGTAAAGAAGAGGAGTGCATTATAAGACAAGGTTTCTCCACCTTGGTTCATCCAAAGGAGGTTTTAGTGAAGATTGGCTAGGGCTAATCCACCTTACGGATTACTGTGGAGTAGGAGCGTCATCTCCGAACCACATACATCGGGTGTTAGCATTGTTTTCTTGTTTCGTATTCTTATTTACATTTGTATTTGTATTGCTTCCGCTAACGTATTTTGTAGAAACGAAGAAAGGCTAATCACCCCCCCCTCTAGCCATTACAAAGATCCTAACACAATCGACCCGAGTCATGATTGACCGGACTCGAGTTTGACTCGAGGGGGATTTTGATGGTTGACTGGAGTTGACCATGTCAAGGGAAAGTCCAAGTCTTGAGTACTTGGCATGTAAAGTCCAAGCATGGGTCTTGGCAAGGGAAAGTCCAAGCATGGGTCTTGGCAAGGAAAAGTCCAAGCATGGGTCTTGGCATGGAAAGTCCAAGATGGGTTGGCAAGGGAAAGTCCAAGCTTGAGTCTTGGAATTTGAGAAGTCCAAAGGGTTTGATATTGGCGGCGTAAAGTCCAAGTGGGAGTCTTGGCAGTATAAGTTCAATGGTTGACGGCGTAAAGTCCAAGCGGAGTCTTGGCAGTGTAAGTCCAATGTGCCTTGGCGGTGTTGACACCGTTAGCATGACATAGCCGATGGAAGCACCTGAAGTCTAGCGCAATGGATGAACAAGTCATGGATGACTTGGAGGGATCCAAGAGGCGCGAGGCTGACGGAGGTGGCTAGAAGACTTAGGTCTAGGCTAAGGGTGATCTAGCAAGTATGGGGGCACCATACTTGGGTTAAAACCTCATGTTTGAGGTCTTCCAGTCGACTGGTGTCGTATGGTAGTCAACTGGTGTGAGTCAACAAGGGTTTGACTGCGAGATGTGTCCTAGCAGTCGACTGCCAAAGGTGGGCAGTCGACTGCTAGCTCGAGCAGTCGACTAATCGTGTGATCAATCAACTAGTGCTCGATATTTTGGGCACAGAATGGAGTCGGACTCGACTGTTGGGGTTAGCAGTCGAGTGGAGTCTCGATTAGTCGACTGATGGTCATGATCAATCGACTGATGATGGATCCGTTGTATTTTTCTAGCGTGGATCTAGTCGTTGTCTCACGACAACAGTAGCATCTGTCGACTTATGGTCCCAAGCAGTCGACTGATTGGCGATTTTCTGCCCAGACAGAAGCTTTAAATGGAGCTCGTGGAGGAGGAAATAAACAATGGTTCTTGAGCTACTTTGGGGCGATTTGTTGCTGCAAATCAGGGTCTCCAAGGCTATTCTTCAAGCAACCAAAAGCAAGCAATCCAAAGGTAATTGTAAAGTGTTTTTCTTTACTTGTAATGTATTTCCTTATTGTAATTGCTTGTATTTTTTTCTTGCTGTTGTAAGATCACTTGTACGAGGTTTCTCCACCTCCAACTTGTGTCGAGAAGGAGTTATTTGTGATTGGTGGTTGCGTGTGCATCACTAGAGCTTGATCCGTGGTGTAGGAATCATTCGGTTTCGAACCATGTTAAATACTTGTGTATTGGTCTGTTTGCATGTTTGTCTATTTCGTTATTGCATTATTTCTATTTCCGCTGCGCGCTAATGAAATTTGTAGAGACAAATGCAACGAATTCCATCAACGCATTCTACGACACTATTCACCCCCTCTTGCGGTCAACATTTCCTCTACAATGACATTATATTTATTTTTATCATATAAATGTCATGATTATGCTTAGGTTATGTAATAGTGTCATGTGTATGCTTAGGTTATATTTTATGTCATGACATCATGATTATTGACACATATTTTATTATGCTATCATTTATGTCATAATCATCATTCATGCATTAATAAAATTGATTTAAGGACTATGGCATGACTTGAAGTCTCATGTATAAAGGAATAGAGCAGTGTTGCCTAGAGAATGCATGAGACTTAGATTAGGATGAACAAAACCCACATCTCACATCAAATTGACATGTGTGTGTTTTCAAACACCCTAGATACATGTGAGATGCTAGGAAATGAGTTAAGTTCAAGGTGCATAGTTTTTGCATCTAGATGAACTCAAACTCATCTTAAACCATTGTGGATCATGGGGAAAGCTAATGTGCAAGTCATGTGCATTGAGCCCATTGATCATGATCCAATATAAGTTTTCAAAAACATTTTAAAATCATTTTAGAAAACCTTGGTGAAGTCTATCTTTTGATAGCAATCACCATTGAGAGAGTTGATACAAAGTAGGGCCAAAACATTGAACTTTTCAATGGTTTTGAACTTTGTGTCAATCTCATTATTTTATGGGTATTTTATTTTTCAAATATTTTTCACCCATAATGATTGACTTAAGTATTATACGTATGCAGTTTCAAGATTTTTCAAATTATATATAATTATTTATGAATTTTGAAAATCCATTTTTGAAAATTGAATTTCTACATTTGCAGAAATCAGTTGACTGTCGGTTATGGAAATCGACTGACATCAACGGTAGTCGACTGGTAACTATAAGAGTCGACTGTCAGGCCTGATTTCGAGTAAACAAAATTTGTTTTGCTTAATTTCAGCTATGTTAGGCTACCCTAACTTCTCCTAACCCTAGGATATGCTTTGGAAAGCATTGGAAAGGGTGAAAATCCATTGGATATGGACTAAGAGATTTGTTTAGGGTTTGTATCAATTTTAAGGTGTGTGAAAGTCCAAGGTTAAACTTTTAACCTTAAGTTTGATGGTTTAGTGTTCCTATAGGCTTAGGGACTCTCCAAGGACATTGTTGGTGCAATGGTCAAGGGGGAGCAAGTCTTTAGGGGGAGGTATCCATCATGGGATGATGGATGTGTTCTTCCTCATGAGGGAGAGAATTTTGAAATGGGAATATGAGATGCCCAATTTGGAAATTGGGAGAATTTGTAGGATTGTCTCTCTTGAGTGATATGAGACTTATCCCTAGGAAGAGTGAAGGCATCCTAGATATTTTTGGACCAAGGGAGAGATTGTAAGATCTCATTGGGATATGAGACATTGACACCCTTGGGGAGAAACTTTTTGATGTATGTCAAAAAGGGGGAGAATTAATGGGAGAAGTTATGGGGGAATTTTAGCTTACCAATTTGGGAGAATTGGTAAGGAGATTTGAGTTAGGTGGCCTAACTCAAAGGTGTTTGTGGTTTTTTTCAAACATCAAAAAGGGGGAGATTGTTGGTGCAATCGGTCCAGGTCACGATTGATCGGACTCGAGTTTGACTCGAGTAGTGTTTTGATATTTGACATTGATGTTTGACATTGATGTTCGACAAAATGCATGGGAAAGTCCTATTCATGGGTACTTGGCATGGAAAGTCCAAGCATGGGTCTTGGCAAGGGAAAGTTTAAGCTTGAGTCTTGGCAATTGGAAAGTCCAACATGGGTTGACATGGAAAGTCCAAGCATGGGTCTTGGCAAGGAAAAGTCCAAGACTAAGTCTTGGCAAATGGAAAGTCCAAGGGGTGATATTGGCGGCATAAAGTCCAAGCGGGAGTCTTGGCAGCATAAGTCCAATGGTTGGCGGCGTAAAGTCCAAGCGGTAGTGTTGGCTGTTAGTTGTATATGAGAGATGTCCTAAGACAATCGCCTTATGGTTGTATCATTTATTTGATAATTGAAGATTCACTATTTGAGTATACATGTTTTAATGTATTTGATTGGATCTTAAATTCATTTACTGAATGTCCGCAATACGATTCACAGCATGAGAGAATTTGTGATTGAAACACAATTAGTGAGTATCTCTACATGTATAATTGTGATGTATTGGAATTATCCCTAGTCGACGAATTGATGTATTAGGACACCATCAATTCTGTTGAGACTAGTATGAGTCATACTCTTTGGTTTATCCAAGTAGCTGTTTCTCACTGGCTGGAGACATTGTGATGTCCGGAGTTGAACGTGGATACTAGTTATGGTAACTAGTTCATCGGAGTGACCAGTTGTAAGACTTCATATGGTTCTCTGTATATATGGATATGTCAATGAAGTTCTCACTGTAGCTTAAGTACGATGTTCCTTTGACTTGTGGTATTCAAGTCATCTTGGTCATGTAGACTTATGCTTTGACATCTTAAGCAAACATCTCCAAGGAGATGTGGACCCGGGATGATTGGGTATAAGTCGAAGTCATCAAAGTTATTTGAATATCCTACAAAGGATTCAACACTCCTTGTGAGGAGATGTATATCCTATGGCCTCTCGTCGGATTGTTACTAAAGTCTTTGGCCAAAGCATTACATGTTTAGAGTATGATACTCTTAGATACATGTGTAGTAACTAGAATTCTTAGGATGAGGAAGTAATACTTGGGCTAGGTGTGACGTGGTCAGTCTAGTGGGGACTGACACATAGACCATATCCTAAACCAAGTGGGTATAAGATGAGTGAAGGGTACAGGGCACGTTTCACTGTATCTGCTGAAGGGTTTCAAAAGTGTTCTGGGATCAATCGTTGATTTTCCAATTAATTGGGAATCATGATGTACTATTAGGCGTCACTCATGATCGTTTTATAATTAATAGTTAATTATAGATGGACAACATAAACTGGGAACCTATTTGGTCACATGTACTACGAGTGTTATCTGAAGGATTTAAAATGAGCTTGAGAATAAGATTCTCAGATTGAGAGAGACATGGTTTGATTGGACCAAACGAAGAGCGAGTTTTAAATTGTTTCAGTCACATCGGAAGCATGAATGGGCCTAGTCTTATGAAGACTTGATGGATGAACCAAATCGGCTTGGTTCTAATCTAATGGTGGAAAATAAACCAAAGGGGTTTGGTTTGTTTTAAATGAATGAACCAAAATTGGTTCGGTTTGTTTTAAATTAAAATAGACCAACGCGGTTTGGTTTATTTTAACTTAAGTTAATGGAACGGGTTAATGGATTTTGGTTATGAACCAATAACCGTTAGGAGAATGTGTTCTCTATAAAAACACAGCTTAAGGGTTTTGTGAATGATAATCGACTTAGGTTTTGGAAACCCTAGCCGTTTTTTCCTTCTTCTCCTCCCTTGGTGTTGCCGCCCATCCCATTGGTGTCGCCCAACTTGTTGTGGCCACCCCTTCTCCTTGCCACCAGCCAACCACTAGCCGCCGACAGCCCTCCGACCATCCTCAGCCACCGGCCAACCTCCCTTGGCCGCCGGTGACCAAGGAGTAGTCGGCCACTTGTTTGGCCGGCCATCTCCTCCACCAAAACAAGCTATCCAGTTTTGGACAGCTTGTTGTCCTCTTCGTGGAGAGGTTGTTTGGTCGACGTTTTGTGCTCCGACAGTGACCTACTTTTCGGGGATTGGATCTCCGGCAATCCCCTTTGGTGGAGGACCAAGGTTTCGTCAATTGATTGACGAAAACCGCTTCCGAGAAGCGAGTTCGTGGAATTCGGTTTTTGGATCCGAATTTGATTTGGATTGTGATCATCTCTCAGATCACAACGTCTTCGACGTGAGACTTGTATCTCTCGTCAAGATGAGGTTCGTGGCTTTGTGAAGCTATCCCGACGATATTCGACGTGGATACGGATAGAGACAAAACTCGCGAGGGTCACTTGGTTGATGTTATTCCCGCTTCACGTGATTCGTCAGGTATACCTAGTATAAGTTTCCTTTTATTGCAAAATTTGAAATGATGATTATGTCTACACTTGTTGTATCCTGCATGCGTGTGGTGTGTGTATTGTAATAAATTAGTTTATTACTTATTTTTGCTTCCGCTGTGTACATGTTTACAAAATGTGTTCAAACACACACCCACATCGGTGCCGGGGAAATCCAACGTTGGCAGCATAAGCCCAATGTTCCTTGGCGGTATAGACCATCTTAGCATGACAATAGTCGATGGAAGCACCTAAAGGCTAGCATATAGATGAACAAGTCATGGATGACTTAGAGGGATCCGATAGGCATGAGGCTGATGGAGGTAGCTAGAAGGTTTAGGTTTAGGCTAAGGGTGGTCTAGCAAGTATGAGGGCATCATACTTGGTGTTAAACCTCATGGATGAGATTATCAGTCGACTGGTAGTATGATCAGTCGACTGATGGGAGTCGATTGGTATTTGACTATGGCAAAAGGCCTTGGCAGTCGACTGCCAACATTAGACAGTCGATTGATGGCCTGAGCAGTCGACTGCTATAGCTGGCAATCGACTGATGGTCGATGTCTTAGACATAGAAGGTTCCAAAGTCGATTGTTAGGGTTTGATAGTCGAGTGATGGCTCGATCAGTCGACTAATGGGCATGATCAGTCGACTGATGGGCATGATCAGTCGACTGATGGTATATCCATTAGAACTTATCCAACGTGGCTTGGGCCATTGTGAGACAATGGCTACAGGAGCAGTCAACTGATGGTCGCGATCAGTCGACTGCTAGGCAAAATCTAGCCCGAATACAGGTTATAAAACTAGCTCGTGGAGAGGGATTTGGCAAGGGTTTCTTGAGGCTATTTGGAAGAGAGTTGCTACTGCAATTCAGACCTTCAAGGCTATTCTCGAGCAACCATAAGCAAGCATTCAAAGATCTCTTATAAAGTATTTTTTCTTTACTTGTATTATATTTCATCTTTGTATTTTCTTGTATTCATTGTATTACTTAGTGTAATCTCTTGTACGAGATTTCTCCACCTCTGACGTGTTGTCGAGAAGGAGAGTTATTGTTTAGTGGTGTTGTTTGCATCGCTAGAGCTCATTTGAAGTCACCCCGTGGAGTAGGAACCATAAGGTTCCGAACCATGTATATCCTTGTGTATTTGTGATTGTGCTTGTGTTTTATTTTCATTGTATATTTCATATTTCTGCTGCGTACTAACATTTTGTAGCAAGCACGATCAAATTTTATCATCGACGTACGACACACTATTCACCCCCCTCTAGCAATGTCCAATTCCCAACAGACTGATGGCGACGAATCAGCCAAATACACAAGGTCAAAAAGGATAATGTTTGACACCACCACTTTGCGATAAGATAAGGTGTCACCTTATGATGAGATCCACAAGTTGAGGATATGTATCTGGACTTATTCCAAGGCACAAGTCTATAAAAGGAGGGGAGGACTCTGTTGGTGCAATCGGCCTATGTCACAATTGACCGAACTCGAGTTTGACTCGAGCAATATTTTGATATTTGACATGGAGATTTGACATTGATGTATGATAATGTTTTGGGGAGATTGTTGGCATAATCGACCCGGGTCATGATTGACCGGACTCGAGTTTGACTCGAGGGGATTTTGATGGTTGACTAGGGTTGACCATGCGATGAAGAAAGTCCAAGCATGGGTCTTGGCATGGAAAGTCCAACATGGGTTGGCAAGGAAAAGTCCAAGCTTGAGTCTTGACATTTGAGAAGTCCAAGGGTTTGATATTGGTGGCGTAAAGTCCAAGTGGGAGTCTTGGCAGCATAAGTCCAATGGTTGGCAGCGTAAAGTCGAAGCGGAGTCTTGGCAGCGTAAGTCCAATGTGCCTTGGCGGTGTATACACGGTTAACATGACATAGCCGATGGAAGCACCTGAAGGCTAGCGTATAGATGAACAAGTCATGGTTGACTTGGAGTGATCCGATAGGCGCAAGGCTGACGGAGGTGGCTAGAAGTCTTAGGTCTAGGCTAAGGGTGGTCTAGCAAGTATGGGGGCACCATACTTTGAGGTTAAAACCTCATATTTGAGGTTGGCGATCGGCATTATGGCGGTTCGATATGCGAGTCGACTAGAGTTATTTGCCATTTTAAGTGAAAAAGGCTCAGCGATCTTGCTCATTGGAGCGATCGGCGGATGGGCGATAGATGGCCGCCATGGATGGCGATCGGTGATGGTTCGACCGCGAGCACGAGCGCTCTGAGCCGGTAGGCGGACTACGAGGCTAGCGATCGGGTGATGTCATCGGTCGACTGCCAAGAGATCCGTTGGAATTTTTCCAGCGTGGATCGAGCCGTTGTCTCATGACAACAGTGTTGGCAGTCGACTTGGGCCTTATGGCAGTCAACTACCAGGCAAAAATCTAGCCCGATGCAAGTTAAAAAGAGGAGCTCGAGGAGGATTTCAACATTGGTTCTTTGGGAGCTTTGGTAAGGCAATTTGAAGGCGAATTGCAGGTGCATTTCAGGGTCCTTCAAGCTCATCCAAGCAACCAACAAGCAAGCGCTCAAAAACCCTAGATTGTAAAGTGCTCTTTACATTCCTTTGTATTTTGCTTGTATTTTTCTTGTATTGCTTTTGTAATCACTTGTACGAGGTTTCTCCACCTCCGGATTGTTCCGAGAAGGAGTTATTCTTGATTAGTGGTGTGTGGTCGCATCGCTAGAGCTCGTTGAGCTCGATCCGTGGAGTAAGAATCGTTCGGTTCCGAACCATGTTATATCATTGTGTTTGCGTGATTGTATTTGTGTTGTATTTGTTTTATTATTTCTGTTTCCTCTGCGTATAACACATTTTGTAGCAAATGCGAACGAATTCCATCGACGCATCGAAACGAGCTATTCACCCGCCCCCCCCCCCCTCTAGTGGTCACCGAATCCTCAACAATTAGTATCAGAGCCTGGGGCTCTTCTACGGATTAACAACCCAAAGCCAAGATGCTTGAGGGTGAAGAGGAATAAGATGGAAATTCAAGAGAGTTTGGGTTGAGACATCAACACCCCAATCCCATATGCTTTCTATGGACAAGAAGACTTCAACCAATGGAAGACAAGGATTGAAGACTTCTTGATGATGAGGGATTTTGAGGAGTGGTCCATCTTGATGGAAGGATTTGAATATCCAAGAGGACCAAAGGGAGGCTTCCTCAAAAAGAAGAGATGGATCGAGGAGCAACTCCAACAATTTGAGAAAAACAAGGAGGTAATCAAATTTATTTTTGATTTGATTCCTAATGATATCGTGTGTAGCCTAGGGGATTGCATGGATGCCAAGGAGTTTGGAGGGAATTGACAAGATTCCATGAAGGCACATCACCGATTCAAGAAAAGAAGACCGAAGATGAATCCTCATCCTCACAAGCAAGTGAGGATTCGGAAGTTGATAGGGAGACAACCTCCGAATCGATAGAGGAGGTGGAATTGGAATAAGCATCCACCTCTAGGATTAAGGGGGAGGAGATTAGGGCATCTTCAATACCGAAGCAACAAGAGGAACCATCTACATCCGGTCGAGAGGAAGAGCAAGCTCAAGAGACTCTCACCACCACCCTAGGTAACTCAAACATACCAATTTCAAATAAAATTCATATAATGTGTTTTGAGTGTAGGGAATCCAGACACTACAAGAGTAAGTGTCCGAAAAGAGTAAGGAAAGCTCCACCGACACCTAAAAGTCAAGAAAAGTCAAAGAAAGCCGGTCCCCCAACCATCAAAAGCAAGGAGCACATTATATACTTCAAATGTAATCAAAGAGCGCATTATAGGAGTTAATGCCCTAGGGGGAGAAAAAAGACCCAAGAAGGAGCATCACAAGTAGGGGGAGCTAAGGCTAACCCTAAGGTACATTTTAGTAATGCTCCTTCTAATTTAAATGTCAAAAAACATGCTAGAAATTTTAATTCTCTTGCAATTTATCATAAAGAGCATGCTAGAAATAGGGAATATTGTTTAGGAGCTAAGAAGGTCAACCTTAGGAATAAGAAGAAATTTGGGGCTAATGTCCCTAAAAATATTTCACCTAAGGCATCTATTAGAAAAATTGAAGACCACCTAGGTTTAAATCCTAAATGGACTAGACACATGCCTAGGAAGAACAATTCCCAAAGGACACATGAAAAATCTAATTTGGGAAGATTAGAGCTAGAAAATCAAGTCTTGAGGTCAAGGCTTGAGAAATTAGAGAAGACCCTTAGGAATATACAAAATCAATTTAAAGGGTCAAATGATCAAAAATCTAGGTCCAATGGTCAAAGTCAAAGACCTAAAAATCAAGAATCATCCCAGGGCAAGCTTAAGCCCAAAAAGACCTACCATAATGTTCCATTTGATTATGGAACTAAAACTAGGTCTAGGAAGACCAAGGTTACTAGGGAAGTCATCCCTAAGGGTAACCAAGGTATGTGCCTAGTTGCTAGGGTTTCAAAGAAACCTAGAGAAGTCACTAAGAAGGTTACAAGGGAAGTCACCCCTAGAGTTAACCATGGCAAAACCCAAATGACCAAGGCTAACAAGCCTAGAAGGGTCATTAGGAAGGTATCTAGAGAGGTCATCCCTAAGGAATAACTAGTAAACCCTAGGAGCTCAAATAGGTTTTGGGTTCCTAAGAACGTGATTGATTCACGCTAGATGGGTTTAGGTGTGCCAACCTTAAATGAATAGGTAGCTAACCTAACCATGGTAAAGGTGGCACTTTAGGTCATTTCCAAGGTTATGGATATCTTGGAAATAGATTTGATGTTTAACCCTAAAAGATGTTAGGATGTGCCAATACATTGTTGGGATTATGAAAAATCAATCAAATTGGCACAATATAGGTTTAGAGGTCTTGGGGTGCCATTTTGGATTTTTGGCACATTTTGGGAAATTTTAGGTAATATGGAAAAATATATTTAATTATATCAAATGGTAATTAATATTAAAAATTTAGGTATTATTATACCTATACTTTTATTTGTCATTCCTTATTTGCCATATAACATGCTATGACATCATATCTATTTTTAATCATTTAATATGTCATGATCATGTTTAGGATTAAGGTTTAATGTCATATGTTTTTAGATTATATCATATGTCATGACATCATGATCATTGGTCATGCTTAATTATGTTATTATTTATGTCATGATCATTCATGCATTTAATTTGATTAAAATTGATTTAAGGACAATGGCATGACTTGGAGTCCCGTTTATAAGGGAATCAGGTAGTGTTGCCTTAGAAAATGCATGAGGCCTTAGATTAAGAAAACAAGATCCACATCTCACATCTAAATTGACATGTATATGTATTTGTACACCCTAGATACATGTGAGATGCTAGGATATGAGTTAAGTTCAAGGTGCATAGCTTTTGCATCTAGATGAACTAAAACTCATCTTATCTTAATTGTGGATCATTAGGAAAGCTAGTGTACAAGTCATGTACATTAAGCCCAAAGAATATGATCCAATATAAGGTTTTAAAACTATTTTAAAATCATTTTAAAAAACCTTGGTGAAGTCTATCTTTTGATAGCAATCACCATTGATGAAGTTGATACAAAGTGAGCTAAAACATTGAAGTTTTTCTTCACTTTTAAACTTTGTGTCAATTTCATTATTTTATGGGTAAAATATTTTTCAAACATTTTTCACCCATTGTATTGCTTATAAGTAATATACGTATGAATTTTCATAATTTTTCGATATACGTAGAATTACTTATACTTTTCCAAATTTCATTTCTAATAATTGAAATTCTGATATTTGATTATCGATTATCGCCCTTGTTGTGATCGGTGATTGTACGATTAGTGATCTCACGATAGAGTCGACTACCAGGCTAATTTCGAGAAAAATAAGGTTGTTTAGCCCGTTTTCAGCTACGGTAAAGTTCCCTAACCACTCCTAACCCTAGGATATGCTTTGGGAAGTATTATGAAGGGTGAAAATCCATTGGATATGAATTAGGAGAGGTATTAGGGTGATGTATCAAATTTAAGGTATGGGAAAGTTCAATGTTGAACTTTAGACCTTATTTTTGATGGTTTAGAGTTCCTGTTGGCTTAGGGACTTTCAAAAAACATTGTTGGTGCAATGGTCAACTGGGAGCAAGCCTTTAGGGGGAGATATCCATCATGGGATCATGGATGGTATTTTCCCTCATGAGAAGAAAAAATGGGAATTTTGAGATACCCAATTTGGAAATTGGGAGAGTTTGTAGGATTGCCTCTCTTGAGTGATATGAGACTTATCACTAGGAAGATTGTAGACATCCTAGGTATTTTTGGACCAAGGGGAAGATTGTAAGATCTCATTGGGAAATGAGATATTGACCTCCTTGGAGAGAACCTTTTTGATGTTAGTCAAAAAGGGGCAGAATGTTTGGGGAGAATGTTTGGGAAAATATTTGGGATTACCAATTTAGGATAATTGGTAAGAAGAATTGAGTTAGTGTTCTAACTCAAAGGTATGTGTTTTGTCAAACATAAAAAAGGGGGAGATTGTTGGTACAATCGACCCATGTCACGATTGACCAGACTCGAGTTTGACTCGAGCGATGTTTTAATGTTTGACATGGAGATTTGACATTGATGTCTGATAATGTTTTGAGGAGATTGTTGGCACAATCGACCCGGGTCATGATTGACCGGACTCGAGTTTGACTCGAGAGGATTTTGATGGTTGACTAGGGTTGACCATGCGATGAAGAAAGTCCAAACATGGGTCTTGGCATGGAAAGTCCAACATGGGTTGGCAAGGGAAAGTCCAAGCTTGAGTCTTGGCATTTGAGAAGTCCAAGGGGTTTTATATTAGCGGCGTAAAGTCCAAGCGGGAGTCTTGGAAGCATAAGTCCAATGGTTTGCGGCGTAAAGTCCAAGCAGAGTCTTGGCAGTGTAAGTCCAATGTGCCTTGGCAGTATAGACACCGTTAGCATGACATAGATGATGGAAGCACCTGAAGGCTAGCGTATGGATGAACAAGTCATGGATGGCTTGGAGGGATCTGATAGGCATGAGGCTGACAAAGGTGGCTAGAAGGCTTAAGTCTAGGCTAAGGGTGGTCTAGAAAGTATGGGGGCACTATACTTGAGGTTAAAACTGCATATTTGAAGTTGGCAGCCAACTGGCATTATAGACAGTTCAACTTCCTGAGTCGACTAGAGTTCGACTGTCATTTAAGGGTTGAAAAGGCTCTGGCAGTCGATTGCTCATTGGAGAAGTCGACTGATGATAATGATCGGTCGCCGCCATGGACGCATCGATCGATGGTTCGCGCGAGCAGAATGCCGTGAGCCGATCGGTAGGGCAATCGGCTACGGACACTAGCAGTCTACTGGTGATGTCATCAATTGACTGCTAAGAGATCCGTTGGAATTTTTTCAACGTGGATGGAGCCGTTGTCTCATGACAACAGTGTTTCCAGTCGACTGCCAGGAGAAAATCCAACCCGATGCAGGTTAAAAAGAGGAGCTCGAGGAGGATTTCGGCATTGGTTCTTTGGGAGCCTTGGTGAGGCGATTTGAAGGCGAATTGCAGGTGCATTTCAGGGTCCTTTAAGCTCATCCAAGCAACCAACAAGCAAGTGCTCAAAAACCCTAGATTGTAAAGTGCTCTTTACATTTCTTTGTATTTTTCTTGTATTTTTCATGTATTGCTTTTGTAATCATATGTACGAGGTTTCTCCACCTCCGGATTGTTTTGAGAAGGAGTTATTCTTGATTAGTGGTATGTGGTCACATCGCTAGAGCTTGTTGAGCTCGATCCGTGGAGTAGGAACCATTTGGTTCCGAACCACATTATATCATTGTGTTTGTGTGATTGTATTTGTGTTGTATTTGTTTTATTATTTCTGTTTCCGCTGCATATAACACATTTTGTAGCAAATTGCGAACGAATTCCATCGACGCATCGAAACGAGCTATTCACCCCCCCCCCTTCTAGCGGTCATCGAATCCTCAACAGACTCGAACCCTAGGATCATCAATCTTTCTCTCAAAGTGCTCCCTCAATGCTAAAGCTCAAACGTCATGACGTCGTCATAACACTGACGCAACGCCAAGCTCACAACCACTTCGTCGACAACAACAAGTTTTTTTTTATTCATTGTATTCGTGGTTTTAATCATAACGAGTTGAGGTAGTTTTGTTGACTCATCCTCGAGCTTTCCGTTTTTGTGATCCTTGTCTCCTACCTTCAACGAGGAGGAGACTCTATAGTGGATTGCCCCTTCGTACGCGGTTAAGGATCGCGGGGCCTTGGAGTAGCAACAGTTAGATTGTGAACCAAGTAAAAATAAATTATCTTATTTATTTTTCTACTATGCATCTCTTTGTTTTAATCGAACGAACGAAAAGAAACGAAGTTTTACGCGCGCTATTCACCCCCCCCCCCCTCTAGCACTTTTACGATCCGACAATATATTCCCCACACCTGTTGTTGTTAGATAATCCATGATGGAATATGCAGTCGTTCAAAGGAGAAGTCAGAAAGTGCAAACCTAAAACTAGAGCCAAATAGACATTTGCATGCCTTAAATATCTAGATAACAAGTTGGATGATGATTGAACCACTAAAATTCTCTGATAATTGTCAACCTTCTCGTTTGCTGATGGAAAGTTTCATACTTGATTAATAATACCATCTAAATGAGCTTTCAACAATGACTTTTCGTGCATAGAAAGTGGTAGATTATGAAGAGACCATCACTAGCACAAACTCTTTGGAAAACGTTCTTTGATATACAACAATAGTCATGACTTATCATCATCTACAATATCATCATTTATATTTAAATAAATTTTATCTTATTTTATAATTTTTAATTAAGTTTTTTTCGTTTTCCTCTTGATGTGCTTATTTATCAAAGTTTCACATCACTTAAGTATTTATTAGTCGTCTAAATATATATTCATACCATCTTAAATATGTCATCTAAAGTTTTCCCTCAATAGGTGCAATTCTAATTTTCTCTCTAATGTTCTCATTTCTTATCTATCTATTCTTATTTGTTCGCATATCCATCTTAACATCCTCATCTATGTGACTCTCAACTTCTATTTATGTTCTCGAATCATAGTCCAAAATTCAACTCCATATAACATGGTAGGTTTAATCATCGTTTATAGAATTTTCTTTTAAATTTTAGAGGTACTTTATGATCACAAAGAACAACTAATGCTCTTCTTTATTTTAATTATGCTACTTGTATTCTATATAAGACATCTCTTTTAATACCTCTATTCTTTTAGAAAAATAATCTTAAATACTTAAAACTTTCAGTTACACATAATTCATCATATACTATCTTAACACTTATCACATTACGTCTAATATTATTAAACTTAAGTTTCATATATTTTGTCTTCACTCTATTAAGTTTAAAACCTTTCACTTCCAGTGTTTCCCGCCATGATTCTAGTTTAGTATTAACTTCTTCACGTGTCTCATCTACCATAATAATATCATCTACAAATAACATATACTATGGTATCGTATATTGAATGTGTCTATTGAGTTCATCCATAATTAGTGTTAAAAAAAGAGGACTTAGAGTAAACCCTTGTTGTAACTTCTATCTTTATGGGAAACGCTTCAGTTAATCCGCCTCGAGTCTCCACTCTTGTCATTACATCTTCATACATATCCTTAATTATTTTAATATATACTGTACTAATATCTATTTTTTTAGAATTCTCTATATAATTTTTCTTAGAACTTTATCATAAATTTTTTATAGGCCGATGAATACCATATGTAAATCTTGCTTCTATTCTCAATACTATTCAATTAATTGTCTGAGAAGATGTATAATTTTTATTGTCGACCTTCTAAGCATAAATTCAAATTAATTTTTGATCATTGTGATCTCCTTCTATAATATTTTTTTCTATTACTCTTTCTTAAAGTTTCATGATATGGTTCATTACTTTAATACCCCTATAATCTGCATAATTTTGTTTGTTTTTTATATAAGGGAATTAGAGTATTTATTCTCCACTCAGATATTTTTTTTACTCAATATCAGGTTGAATAACTTTGTAAGTTATTTAATATCTTGTTTCTCTAGGCATTTTTATGCCTCTATATGAATATCATCTGATTCAACTATTTTTCTATCTTCCAACCCATTTCAAGTCTATTGTACTTCTAAAGTTTAAATTCTACAATAAAAATTTGAATTTCTATATTCCTCTTACCTGTTTAAATTACCAAGTTAAGTTGGTTACCTAAAATTCCATTAAAAAGTTGAAAAAAAATCTCTTCCATCGCTTTTTTATTTCTTCATCATTCAATAATACTCTATTATATTCATCTTTAATGCATCTTATTTGAAAAAGATCAAATAGTGGTTTTCCTCTTTCTGGCTTTTACTATTCTGTAAATATTTCTTTTCCCATTCAAAGTTTTATTCTTGGCTTCATTCACTGCATTGTTGACTTCTTTTTTAGCTACTCTATACTTTTTTAAGTTTTCCTCATTCTTACAAGTGTATAAGTCCTTATAAGTTTTTTTTTCACTTTCTCTTTTACTTTCTCATTCTGGCATGAAAGATTCTTTATTTGATGATGCATATTCCTTTCCTCATTCTTTGATATCCAAATTTATAAAAGAATCACCATTGCCCTAAGTTCATTCCTAAGATTTCCAACTCTACGGAAAATTGTATTATCATCTATATTTTGTAAATAAGATGGAGTGGCTGTAATTTCTCCCAGCCCATAATATATACCACTAACATCACGCATCATTGCAAGTCAAGAAATGACTAGGTTTTTCAATCCAGCTATTAAAGGCCTATTCCTCACCTAGTACTTGGTCCTTGGATAGTTGAGAGTCCTTCAGCTATTTGAAATAAATAAAAACTGTAATATGCTAAAATAGTGAGGTGTAACTAAATGTTGTACCATCTTGTGTGTTTGTTAACGTGGTTGTGTCTATGTTGAATGAGATTGCTTTTGTTCATAGACATTTATTTTGAATACTTCAATTTTATAATTGGTTTTTTTTGTTGGTAGGAATGGAGGGCATCATTCTGAAGTTTCTCATAACTTCAACTTATGCTAATCCTTCTTTTGCAAAAGAGTATTCCAAAAATAAATTATTAGAAGTGTCAAATATACCAAATATGTTTTCCATTCAATGGAAGGTCAGGAAGCATATGTATTATTCTCATTTTGCTACGCAGTTTCTAAAACGAACTCCTATGCAAGGTGTGCAGTTTCTATCTAGTATTGTAACTTGTACATTTCTTGATGTATTCAATGTTTAGATTACTTTTATATTATTTGTGTTTGAAGACAACTTTTCAGGTCTCTTTAAGGCATGACACTTCCTAATTTATCTATGTGCAACCCATAACTAATCATCCTCGGCGGCACTGATATTGTTTTAATTCGCACTAGAATTTAAAAGATCATATAAACTAAATCCTCATATTCTTGTTTGCTACTATTGATTGTCACTTGTCAATTACTTTTTATGGATATTTGATGAAAATATTGGTTTATTTTAAGTATAAGCTATTACGCCCCGCATAAGCTAGGCTTGCCCTGACGTTAGCTTCGTTCACCACGCGTGAATTACGATAATGTTAGAGCAAAATATATACAAAAACTAACCTAAGTAAATGTATATACCTTTGAAGTAACTCCACTAGCATTATGCATGCATCTCAGCAAATAACCTAAAGGTCAAAAACTTCATAAGTATAAAATGCAAAGAGGGTATAAGAAAAAAGTGCATGATACCAAAAAGAAAACATATCTCATAACATAATCCAAGGAATAAACAAGTTTAATAATAGTATTATGTTATTATAGATTTCTTTTAAATCTACTCTTAGATATTTATAATTTCTAGTATTTCCTCTTTTATTGATTTAATTTATCAATGAATCCACATATATACTACATATGGCAGATGACCTGTAATATTGTTAGTAAAAGATGCATTGTGTATATGGTTGAATGACTTGCATTCCATTCAAAATAAAGTGCATCTAGCAAAAGGGTTTTGATGTGTGTTACAAAGGATTTAAGTTAGGATGTGAATGTTTTGATGTGTGTGTTCAAGTTGTGTAGGACTTGATGAATCACGCATGGTTAGCTTGATGAAGCATTGACAAGTTCATCGTCTCATGACTCGGGTCCTTGAGTCGGTGAAGGATGGCACGGGAGAAGCCATGAGCTTGGTGCATCTGAGGGACTGCCGAACAAGGAGCAAATGGAGTGAAGCCATAGGAAGCAGACTTCAGGGTAAGACGTGAAGGATGGCATGGGAGAAGCCACGGGCTTAGTGCATCCAAGGGACGTGGGTCGAAGGAAGAGAGCTTCGGTGAGGGACTCCATGGGAGATGAGAGTTGAGCGATTGTAACCCGGGTCGGAGTAGCTCAATGTAGGTGGACTTGGCCAAATGGCTAAGTTCAAGTGTCGGATGCTCAAACATTGTGTTTGAGGTTTTACCCGATGGTCGAATGCCCAAATAACTTGTTTAAGGTTTTATCCGACAACAGTTGACTGATATAGATATTAATCGACTGGTTTGAGTCAACTACTAGTTGACCGATGTCAACTAGGGTTTTGTGGCCCAATAGTCGACTGCCAAAGGCTAGCAGTCAACTGCCAAGGGATTACAATCAGCTATTATAAGTGGACATGAGCACATAAACGATTTGAGCGATCAAGCGATTGCTTGATCGATCGTGAAGGGCATAATGATCATTGATCGGGCGTCGTTGGGTGGCATTGCGAATCAGGTGCGGTTAGAAGCCATTGAAATGACAGCAGTCGAATCTTGCATGCCCAATGGAAAGAAACCCCTCTTCTCTATAAAAAGAGGGGTTGGGGGCCTTGGGACAACTAATGCTTCCACTCCTATTCATACTCTAAGTGCTCCCACATCTTCCAAGTGTTTCTACTTTTTTCTTCTCTAGTTTTACTCATATTATTTTTGAGAAGAGGAGTGTGGTGTAAAGAGGTTTTCTCCACTTTGATTGAGCTAAAGGAGAAGCCTTAGTGGATTGGTTGAGGGAGTGATTCGCCGAACGGATCGTCGTGGATTAGCGACAAGAGTCGTGAACCACGTTACATCATTTGTGTTAGCATTGCTTTCTTCTTTACTTTTGCTTTAGCTCTTAATTGTCTTTGTATTAGTTTTATCATTTCCGCTACGCTAATAAGTTTTATAGACGATTAAGAATGAGCGAAGTCCATCGAGCATCAATTAGGTTATTCAAACCCCCCCCCCTTCTAGCCGGGCTACGATCCTCCAACAAGTGGTATCAGAGCGAGGAGCTTGTCAACGGACTCATCACTGCAACAAGCACAACAACAATGGTCAGCATGAACATCCACCCGCCTAAGTTCGAAGGAGACTTCTCATGGAAGAAAAAATGGATGGAGGTATTCTTTGAAACCAACTTCGATATTATGTTAATTATGGAAACTGGTTTCGAGGTGCCAAGGGATGAAGAAGGGAAGCCCATTGAAAAATCAAGATGGACCAAGAAGCAAAAGGAGGAACATCAAGCAAACTCAAAAGCCAAGCACCACCTCTTCAATATTCTTCCTCAACAAGAGATCAATCGGATTGGAGAATACTCGAGCGCCAAGGAGATGTGAGAGAAGCTAGTTGAGCTTCATGAAGGCACATACGAAGCAAAACTCACAAGAAGAGACCTTCTCTGATCGCAATTAAATAACATCAAATTGGATAAAGAAGAAAAGGTATTATCTTTGCATTCTAGATTTAAAGAAATAATTAATGGATTTTCAAGTGTAGGGGAGAAGCTTTCAAACCGAGACATGATCATGAAGGTCATAGATGCATTCCCCCGATCATCCAAATGGAGCTCCATGGTGGATTCCTTCTACATCTCAAGGAACCTAGAGGTAAGTACTCTAGAAGAATTCTTTTCTACCATGGAACTTCATGAAACTCGCCTTGAAGGTATAGTAGAAGAACCAAACACTCAATCAAGGGGAATAGCGCTAGTAGCAAACAAATGAAGGAAGAAGAAGACCACATCCTCCTCATCCGATGATGATTCATCCTCTTCAATGGATAGCAATGAGGAGGCGTATAAAGGTAAGGCGTGCCTTAAAAAGTTTTAAATTTAACAAATCTCATGATAGGAGGAGGAGGAAGGTCATTTGCTACAATTGCCAAGGAGAAGAACACATGAGGGATGAGTGTCCCCTACTAAACAAGAGCAAGGAAGAAAAGAAGAAAAATGATAAGAAGAAAGAAAGCAAAAAAGAAAGAAGAGAAGAAGTCAAAGGAGAAGGAAGGGAAGTCAAAAACCCGGAACTTAAAAGCCACATGGGATGATCCAACTTCATCAGAGGAAGAAGAAATCGTCTCGCACTTTGTACTAATGGGGATAGATGACATAGCCTCCACCTCATCCGAATGAGAAGAAGGAAGCACAAGTGACGAGGAGAGCTCAAGTGTAGAGGGAGCACAAACCTCAGAATCGGAAGGAGATTGGGTAAGTGAGGTAAGAAATCTCCCTTCTCAAGATGTAATTAGCATGATTTCTAGTTTAACTAAGGATTTGTTTAGGACTAAGAAGAAAAATAAATGTATGTAAAATGAAATTATAAATCTAGAAGAAAAACTAAAAAATGCATGTTCACATGATAATATTGTTTCTTCTAGTACTAATGATGCATGCTTGGAAGAAAATAAGATTTTAAGGGAAAAGGTAAAGTACCTTAGTAAAGCCCTTGAAAAATTCACTATAGACTCAAATACCTTGAACATGATCATAGGGAGTCAAAGGGAAAGTTTCAACAAAAAGGGCTTAGGATATAAGAGATCAAAGAATAAAAAGCCCTATCATTGTCTAATTGCTAGAGGCAATCAAAAACTACAATGATAGCTAGGAAATGGATCCCTAAGGAGTACTTGGTTAATCCTATTGGAAATAACTTATATTGAGTACCCAAGTCAATCCTTAAAGGTTAGAAAAACCTAGGATAGTCAACTATACTTGAACTTATTTCATAATATGTTAATTGATTGACTTATGTTCATGATTGGGGATTTTGGATGATACTTAACCTTGGATAGTATTGAATGAAATTTTTTTTGGTTAAGTATAAATACCTTAGTCACATCTCACATACACTATAAGGAGAACTTGATTGAAAACATAGCAATGAGTGAGATGTTAGGTTGATACAAATGATTCACTAATGCTTATGACATTTTGATGAATTATTAGGAGTATCATGATATAGCAATCATTGACCAACTATGGGGATAGCAAATGTTTAATTCATGAACATTTTGCCCAGAGATCATAGTTGGATATTTTAGTGATTTAAAAATATTTCATGTTTTGAAATATTTTAAGGCAAAATTAGCTTTCAAAGTTGATACAAAACTTAAGGATTTTAAAATTTTTGAGTTTTTGCCTTACTTTTGAAAATTGAATGCATTTTCATGAAAAATCATTTTTCCATGATATAGGAACTCATAATAAATGTGTTCCCAAATTTTCATGATTTTTTGAATTTTCGTAAATTTTTAATACATTTCTGAATTTGGCTTCAGAAATCAGAAATGTTGAATTTCAAACACCAGTCAACTGATGACATTGTGCACAAGCATAGCAGCTAGTTTTTGGGTGTTTTTCAGTCAATTTTGGGGGGTTTATTCCCTTAGATATTGATACCATATTATATAAGATATGTATGATCTTTTTTATGGTGTCAAAGGGGGAGAATTGTAAGGTTTAAGTTAATCATGTCCTAGCATGTGTTAAGGGGGAGTTTGATTTACCTGCTTACTTTTCCTTAAGTGTTTTTAAATATTTTTACCTAACTTAAACATATTGACACACATCAAAAAGGGAGAGATTGTTAGGACAATCAACCCTAGTATGATCTTGGTTTTGATGTGTGTGACAAAGGGTTTAAGTTAGGATGTGAATATTTTGATGTGTGTTTTCAAGTTGTGCAGGACTTGGTGAATCACACATGGTTAGCTTGATGAAGCATTGGCAAGTTCATCATCTCATGGCTTGGGTCCTTGAGTTGGTGAAGGATGGCACGGGAGAAGTCGTGAGCTTGGTGCATCCGAGGGACCACCGGACAAGGAGCAAATGGAGAGAAGCCAAAGGCAGCATACCTCAGGGCAAGACGCGAAGGATGACACAGGAGAAGCTGTGGGCTTAGTGCATCCGAGGGACATAGGCCGGAGGAAGAGAGCTTCGGTGAGGGACTCCATGGGAGATGAGAGTTGAGCGATTGTAACCCGGGTCGGGGTAGCTCAATGTAGGTGGACTTGGCCAAATGACTAAGATCAAGTGTCAGATTCTCAAACATTGTGTTTGAGGTTTTACTTGACGGTCGGATGCTCAAACAACTTGTTGTTTTAGGTTTTACCCGACAACAGCTGACTGATATAGATATCAATCGACTGGTCCGAGTCGACTGCTAGTTGACTGGTGTCAACTAGAGTTTTGTGGCCCAACAGTTGACTACCAAGGGATGACAGTCGACTGCTCCACCATTAGTCGACTACCAAGGGATGACAGTCGACTGTTATAAGTGGACATGGGCACAGAAACGATTTGAGTCGACTGATTGCCTGGAGCAGTCAACTGATTGCTTGATCAGTCGACTAATGGGCATGAGCAATCGACTGATTGGAGTGTCGTTGGATTGTGATGACCATGAATCAAGCATGGTCAGAAGCCATTGGAACGACAACAGTCGACTGATGGCATGCAACAGTCGACTGCTGCATGGCCAACGGGAAGAAACCCCTCTTCTCTATAAAAAAAGAGGGGTTGGGGGCCTTAGGGCAGCTAATGCTTCCACTTCTGTTCATACTCTAAGTGCTCCCATGTCTTTCAAGTGTTTCTACTCCTTTCTTCTCTAGTTTTACTCATATTATTTGCGAGAAGAGGAGTGTGGTGTAAAGAGATTTTCTCCACCTTGATTGAGCTAAAGGAGAAGTCTTAGTGGATTGGTTGAGGGAGTGATTCGCGGAACGGACCGTCGTGGATTAGCGGCAAGGGTCATGAACCACGTTACATCATTTGTGTTAGCATTGCTTTCTTCTTTACTTTTTCTTTCGCTCTTAATTGTTTTTGTATTAGTTTTATCATTTCCGCTATGCTAATAAGTTTTATAGACGATTAAGAATGAGCGAAGTCCATCGAGCATCAATTAGGCTATTCAACCCCCCTTCTAGTCGGACCACGATCCTCCAACAGTTGTTGTTATTGTTGTTGTTGTACTTTATCGTCAGAATTCCATGGTTGTGGTTGCCTTCGTAGGTCGTCACTAGTATCTTGGGATTATCTACCCTCCTCTCCATGTGCTTCCTCACTATGCATCCAAGATGAGTGCACTTGTAGTAATTCCAATGACATTCGAAAAAAGAATCAATCATCTTTTCTACGATATATAAGATAAAATTCATTTAAATATAGAGGTTCTATGATTATTTGTTATAATATAAATAGCTACCTTGGGTTTGAGTTTCCTTTCACAACCTTTTGCCCGTACTTTCGCCAACGATATTCATCGTTGAACACTTCATGGCGAGTTTCCATTTGAGCCACATACTTCAATTGGCGAGCGGATCTCAAAGATGAGCTCATTTCGACAGTAGCAACGTACCGATCCAACTTCCTAAAACAATCAAACAAGTTCATATAAGAATTACTTTACGAAAATTAAGAAAAGGGCCTAAACAAACAAACAAGCCTTCTTCTCGAGTCTCCTTCATTGAGATTGTAGGTCATTTCTCAGGCTAAATATTCGCTAACTAGATCGCATGAGGGGTTAACTTTGGGGTGGTCATGCGGGGTCTTGTAGATAATTTCTGTGACATAGCCTTGGGTCGAGTATTCGACCTTCTTCGTCGCCTTGCAATTCAAATGCGTGCATTTGTAGTAGCTCCTTGGAAAGTTGTTGCCTTTCAAATGTTTCTGCCCATACTTTCTCCAATTGTCTCCATCTGAGGGTGGATTCTCGACTGCCTCCCAAACTCGATTCAATGATGGCTCAGCAACAACACTCACAATCTCATTGTCGAGTTGATCTTCAATGTTATTGTTGTTATTGTTGTTATTGTTGTTGTTGTTGTTGTTATATTCTTCGAGTTGTGTCTTCTCCGATGAAGCAACCATAGCCAATGCAAATTGTTCCTGTTCATTAATTGAATAAGCTTCTTTAGAAACAACTTTACACAAATTCTACTAGGCAAGGCGATCGAAAACTATAATGAGCCAGTGGATACTGATTCGAGAAGCTGATCGGAGATAAAGTTAGTTTGATATACGATACGATATCCTATAGCCCTCCTATTTTTATAGATCGATATACGATAAGTTATCTTATGTCCTACGGGGATGTCGTGTTGATAAGGTCGTGTGACAGTTTGCGGATGAGACACGGGTCGAATCTCGGAGGGAGGTCTAAAATTTTCTCCTGGGCTCAGAACGGCCCCCCATGCCCTTGCCAATCGAGTCAAGGTCCAAAAGATCCCCATAATTTATCTCCCTCACGATAACCCTGAGAAGGACCAATGGGGATCGTTAGGTTGGCGATTCCAACCTTTTTGTCGATAACATAATTTTTCTTTTATTGAAATAACATATTATTTAAAAAATAATCCTAATTATTCTAATAAAAATTTAATAAACGGTCATTGAAAATAAATAAATAAATTTTTCATAAGGCCCAAGCTTATTTCTAAAATATCAAAAAACTTCTCTAGTTCAACCCATAAAAAGTTCAAATAGAATTTATTAAAGCCCAACTATGGCCCAATAAAGAAGCCTAATAACAACCTACAATGAACCTAGATGTGCATCGAGGAGGCATTCTAACGATGAAAATATTTTTGACACTGTAAATAGAATAGGAATGACAATTTCCTTCTAATTCAATAATCAACTCAAATGGAAGAGAATATAGAGAGATTTTTTGGACTCGATTAAATGATCGAGTAATCAGATATGAGAATTTTCATATTCGAATACAGAAGTGAGTCTCATATAATCCTATAAAAAATTATTGATGTTGAGATAATTTTTTTAATATTTTATTATTTCTTCTCCAATATTTAATTTTTCAATTTTTATCTTATTGTTCTATTAAGAATTTTATCAATATCCATATATTCATTTAAATAATTCAAATTCAACAAATATGGCAATAAGATATTTGGGTAGGATATGAATATCTGATCTTCCGATGGATATGGAGATGAAGATGAAAATTGAATACTGGATGAAGATGGAAGATGGAGATGAATATAATAAATAAGGATGAAAATCAGAATATGAAATTGTATTTAAATTCGATCCATTATCATCCTTAACATAGAGATACGACACTTATGTAGAGAAATAAAAGTTGAAACTTAAAACTTGCTCAACATATAAGATCCTAAACCCCTCCTTTTATGGAGAGTCGGTCCTGAAATAGTGAAAATTTTAATAGGCCCCAGACGAAACAATAAAAGGGTCATTTTTAATGACGAAAATTTGTCTTTTATAAAATTTGGGTTCATTTTATAAAAGACCAAATTTTAGGCCCTAGGCGAGGCCCCAGCAACCCCTCCCCCAAGGGTCGGGTCAACTTTTATGGACATATTGTTGGTGCAATCGACCCAGGTCATGATTGACCGGACTCAAGTAGTATTTTGATGTTTGACAAGGGAGTTGACCATTGTTTGACAATGGGATAACTATATGGTTGATATGGGGTTGACCATATGATGGAGAAGTCCAAGTCTTGTATAAAGTCCAAGTGGGACACTTGGCAATGATAAAGTCCAACCATGGGTCTTGGCAAGGGAAAGTCCAAGCTTGAGTCTTGACAAATAGAAAGTCCAACATGGGTTGGCATGGAAAGTCCAAGCATGAGTCTTGGCAAGGGAAAGTCCAAGCTTGAGTCTTGGTAAATGGAAAGTCCAATATGGTTTGGCAAGGGAAATCCAAGGGGTGATATTGGCAGCGTAAAGTCCAAGCGGGAGTCTTGGCAGCATAAGTCAAATGGTTTGGCGGCGTAAAATCTAGGTGGTAGTCTTAGCAGCGTAAGTCCAAATGTGTCTTGGCAGTGTAGATTGTTAGGACCTATGCGCCCGCTAGAGGGAGGGGTGAATAGCGTCGTTATCGGTTCGATGGAATTGATTGCGTTCTTGTCTATAACACGTTAGTACGCAGCAGAATATACAAAAATAAAATAGACAAACACACAATACACACACATACACAAGATATAATGTGGTTCGGAACCTTAGGATTCCTACTCCACGGGTTGAGCTCAAATGAGCTCTAGCGATGCAAACACCACCACTAATAAAACCCTCCTTCTCGGTGACACACTGGAGGTGGAGAAAATCTCTTACAAGTGATTACAAAAGTAATACAAAGAAATACAAGCAAAATACAACTGAAATGTAAAGAGCACTTTACAAATTAGGGCTTTGAACACTTTGCTTGTTGGTTGCTTGAATGAGTGTGAAGGACCCTGAAATGAGCCTGCACTTCACCTCCAAATCGCCTCAAGAAACTACTCCAAGAACCATTGCCAAAATCTCCCACGAGCTGCTCATTTTAACCTACAACGGGCTGATTTCGCACCTAGTAGATCGCTAGCAAGGAGATGATTGATCCACGCCGAAAAACTCCACGGGTCATCCGGCAATGATCGCCAACATCATCGGGCCGATCGCCAATGCCCGTAGTCGATTAGTCGATACAACGCCTGTAGCCGACTGCCTAGTCGGCTACCGAGCATTTTGTGCTCGCAACGCAGACCATCAGTCGACTGCCATCCATTACAGTCAACTACCATTAGTCGATTGCTCAAGTGAGCAGTCGACTACCAAGCCTATAAGGCCATAGTCGAGCACCAATCGACTTAGTATAAAGCCCCAGTCGACTGACAATCCCAAAACATGAGGTTTAACCTCAAGTATTATACCCTCATACTTTCTAGACCACTTTTAACCTAGACTTAAACCTTCTAGCCACCTCCATCAGCCTCATGCCTATGGGATCCCTCCAAGTCATCCATGACTTGTTCATCCATATGCTAGCCTTCAGGTGCTTCCATCGGCTATTGTCATGCTAACGGTGTCTATACTGCCAAGGCACATTGGACTTACGCTGCCAAGACCACACTTGGATTTTACGCTGCCAACCATTGGACTTATGCTACAAAGACTCCACCATTGGACTTCCCAAATGCTAAGTACCCATGACTTGGACTTTCACCGCCAAGACTACACCCTTGGACTTATATGGCCAAGACTACACCCTTGGACTTTCCATGCCAACTCCATGTTGGACTTTCCAATTGCCAAGACTCAAGCTTGGACTTTCCCTTGCCAAGACCCATGCTTTGACTTTTCATGCCAAGTATACAAGACTTGGACTTCTCCATTACATGGTCAACCCCAAGTCAACCATCTAGTCAACTCATTGTCAAACAATGGTCAACTCACCATCAAACATCAATATCAAACTTTCATGTCAAACATCAAAACACTGCTTAAGTCAAACTCGAGTCTGGTCAATTGTAACCTGGGCCGATTGCACCAACAATCTTCTCCTTTTTGATGTTTGACAAAAACCACAAACACCTCAACAAAACTTAACCAAAAACCTTCGAGTTAGGCCACCTAACTCAAATTCATTCTCCCATTAATTCTCCCAATTGATGACTCTCCCAATTCTCCAAATTGACAATTGATAACATCAATCGATAACACTCTCCCCCATAACATTCTCCCCCTTTTTGACACACATCAAAAAGGTTCTCCCAAGGAGGTCACTGTCTCATATCCCAATGAGATCTTACAATCTCTCCCTTGGTCCAAAAACATCTAGAATGCCTTCAATCTTCCTAGTGATAAGTCCTATATCACTTAAGAGAGGCAATCCTTACTTTCCAAAAGTCCACATTCTTCCCCTTATAAGGAAGAATACACATCCATCATCTCATGATGGATAACCTGCCCCTAAAGACTTGCTCCCCCTTGACCATTGCACCAATTGTTGGTGCAGTAGGCACCTAAGTCAAACCTGAGTTTTGATTATAGCAAACGATACAAAGTTAAGCTCATGTCGTTATCTCACGAGCTGAATCGAGTGTGCAGAAGATTGCTATAGCTAGAGCTGAAGGCTAGCAACACCCGGAGGAAGCCACGGTGGTCGGGCGACACTCGAGTGACTTCGGAGGGAGCCAAAGGAATCGAGTGGAAGGCCGGAAGCAAAAGCGACATGGTAAGTATCGAGGTAAGCTCATGTGTGCGAGCATAAGTGAGGTCGTATCCTCCTTACGGGGATGGTCTTAAGCGTAGATCCGACCAAAGACATCCCATCGATGGTCTAGGTCGAGATCGGACGGTCGAAGGTCATCGAAATAATATTTTCTTTCGACAGAGGACTCATCGATTAAATCGATCGGCTGGAGGTCGTCGATCGATGTCGCCATCGCCGATCGATGATGGCCATCAATCGACTGATGGTCAATGATCAGCTTCGAGGAGTCAAGGCTTATCACCCCATTTCAAGGATATTGGTGCTCAATTGTGATTGGCTAGGGTTCCTCTCGAAAAGGGGCTCAAAGGCTATAAAAGGAGGGCCAATCCTAGGGTTTCTTCATCAATTCCAAGCTTCCAAAAGCCTCCGCAGAGCTACAACTCTCCGACAACGAAGTCTTTCTTCTCCGACATCTAGGTTTAATTTTCTTTATTTTTTGTACGTCGGTATTAGCTTTATATCAGTTGTTTATTTACTTGTTTCGGAGCTTTTATCGTAAACGAGGAGAGGGGGAGTGTCCCTCTACCTCAAGTTTTGTTCTTTCTTGTATCGATTAACTCCTACCTCCAACGAGGAGGAGTTCGTTTAGTATTTTGCCCTTCGTGCGTGGTCAAGGACCACTAGGGCCTTGGAGTAGTAGCCGAAGGCTACGAACCAAGTAAAATATTTGTCTTCTCTTTTTATTGCTTATCTTTTTCGCTGCAAATTAATTATCTACTCGGTTTTTAAACGAACGAACAAAAAGAAAGTTTTAACGCTATTCACCCCCCCTCTAGTGTTTCAAATCGATCCAACAATTGGTATCAGAGCCGGGGGTTGCTAAGATTTGGTGAAACCACCAATCTAGCCATTTTACAGATTGTTTTTATTTATTTTTTTAATTCTATTTTATCTCTTTTTGTTAGATTTTCTTCCGCACTACTAATCCAAGACGCAAGTCTTGGTACTTTCGTGTGTTTTTGTCGTTGCTAGGTTTTCGTTTTAGTCTCCTTGTTTTTTTTTTTGCTCCAATGGCCCATCTCGAGGGTTTTAGCACCGTCCGACCTCCGTTTTACAACAGAGATAATTTCCGTTACTGGAAAGGTCGGATGGAATGCTTTCTCAAAACCCAAATCGAGATGTGGATCATAATCCAAACGGGTTTCACACTTCCGGCTAACGAAGTGGGTGAATCCTTGGGTTATGATCAATGGACCATTGCGACAAAACGACAAGTCGAAGCCGATGCCAAGGCAACACAAATCCTCCAATGCGGCTTGTCCAAGGAGGAGTTAAATCGCGATGGCCCCTTCATCAGCGCAAAGGACCTATGGACAAAGCTAGTGGAGCTACACGAAGGGACCGATGAAGCCAAGGTATGTAAGCGCGACCTTCTATTTAATAAATTATATAATCTAAAAATGCAGGAACATGAAACGGCAACACAACTCCACGCTCGCGTCCAGGACATAGTCAACAATCTACACGCAATCGGGCAAAAGGTCGAAAACCGCGACCTTATAAGGTATGTCCTAAACTCCTTTCCGAGGACTACCTTGTGGGTATCCATGGTCGATGCCTACAAGGTCTCCAAGGATCTCTCTAAACTTAGATTAGATGAACTTTTTTTCTGATTTCGAACTTCATGAGCAGTCTAACTCGGAACCCGAGAAACGTATAACACTATTTGCAGGTTCAAAGAAGAAAACCGCCAGCAAGCCACCCCCGAAGGAAGAAGAGGATGAGTCCGATTCGGAGGTCGACTCGGAAATGGAGGCCGAACTAGTCAACCTAGTTCGGAGGATAGTCAAGGGCCGAAAATGAGCCGTCACTCGACCCAAGGAAGGTAAGCCTAAAAGTTCAAACATAAGATGTTATGAATGCAACAGGTTTGGACACATTAAGTCCGAATGCCCAAAACTCAAGAGCAAGGCACCAAAACACAAAAAGGCACTTAACGCTACTTGGGAAGAAGCTTCCGAGGAAGAAGATAACGATCGAGTCCTCATGGATAAATCGGTGGAATCAGAGACGGAGTCGGAACCGGAACTTGAATCGAAAACCGAAGACGAGTCGGACTGCGAAGCACTATTCAAGACGAGCCACGGATACACATCCGGTTCAAAAGATACCCTCAAGGTAAGTCGGTCTCTTATTACTACACTTTATAGTGCAATTAAGTTTTTAAATAAAAAGTTAGCTAAGTCCGAGTCCAAGGTCGAAACCCTGGTTGAGGAAGTTAAACTCCTCAAACACGAGGTCTCCCTAACCTCTTCGACTAGTCGAGTTCAAGAGAAGGACTCAACTCGGGTTGAAAAACTCGAAGTTGAGAACTCACTCTTGAAGAGTCAAGTCGAAGATCTTAGGAATACGTTGGAAATGTTTACTTTGGGATCCAAAGGACTTGACCTCCTACTTGGATCGCAAAGGGCCGTGTACAACAAGGTCGGGCTAGGGTTTAGCTCAAACATGACCAATAAGTCGTATATGTCAATCGTAAGTCGACATAAAAAATGTGTCCAAGCATGGGTCCCTAAGACCACCTTGATTTCAAACTTAGGATCAAACTAGTACTGGGTTCCCAAGGACCAAATACACTATGTGGAGAGACCGAATCGAATCAACGGTCCAGGGGGAGCTAGTACGAAATTTGTTTGTGTTTTAACTTAGAAATTGCATGCTTAGGTTTTTAGTTAGTTTGATTTTTCTTTTAAGAATGGTTAGATAGGACTATAACTCGTCAATACTTGATAACATAGTACCAGGACACAGTGAGATGATAGTACGCTAGGAAAGCGGAGTCTTGTGTATTCAGGCTAGATAAAGCGTATCTAGTTCGGTGCACTTGATCGAGTGGAACTAGCTGAAGCTACCTCGCCGTATCCTAGACTAGTTAGACCAGGAAGTGGTCTTAGGTGAGTCAAGTCTCTATTTTCTTGAAAATGGCTTTGTCTAAGGAAGTGGTCGTTGTTCCGATCAAAGAAGGCCTCTGTGCCTCGCCGACACCGGAAGCCATGATCTTGAAAAGGTGACTTGATGAGCCTAAGGTCAAATCCGAATCTAACGCAAGGTTGACAAGTGTTTAAGTCATTAAATTTAATTCAACTAAAATTGGAAGTCATCTCACAAGAACATATAGGATTAACATGTTTGATCATGTAGACATGGGTGAGATGATTTAGGTTAATAATTTTCAACCAATTTTTAATAAATCCAATATCCGATCCAACTACCTTGCGTGTAGGATCAATGGATGTTGGACAGTGGTTGCTCCCGACACATGACCGGGGATCAACTCAAGTTTTCGAAGCTTCGATTCAAACGACAAGGATCGGTAGCCTTCGGAAATAACGGCAAGCTCAAAATCATCGGATCATGTGATATTGAGCTTAACTCAAATTTTGTCATTCAAAATGTTTTATTAGTAGAAAATTTTCAATATAATATTCTCAGTGTAAGCCAATTGTGTGATAATAACTATAAGGTCATATTTCTAGAAAATGAATGCGTAATTAATACAAACGAAACCTCTAAAACAATTCTTAAAGGGACTAGAAATAACAACATTTACACTATCAACTTAATTAACTCCTCAACTAAGTGTCTTATGACACGGCAAGAGGAATCATGGTTGTGGCACCGACGACTCGGTCACTCACACCCAAGACTCATCCACAAGATGAGTCAGAGTGATTTAGTCAGAGGTCTGCCTAACCTCAACAACTTGGATAATAAAATATGTAATGCTTGTCAACAAGGTAAAAAATCTAGGACACAACATCAACTAACTAGTCAAGAATGAACCAAAAGTGTGCTTGAGCTCCTACACATGGATCTATTTGATTCACACGGAGCTAAGTCACTTAACGGAAGTAAATTCTGTTTAGTCATTATTGATGACTACTCTAGATTTACTTGGGTTAGGTTCATCAAACACAAAAGTGATACCCTAGATCAATTAATCAACCTATTTAAGTTAATATAAAATCAA
This sequence comes from Wurfbainia villosa, assembly GCA_025175895.1. Taxonomy (NCBI): domain Eukaryota; kingdom Viridiplantae; phylum Streptophyta; class Magnoliopsida; order Zingiberales; family Zingiberaceae; genus Wurfbainia; species Wurfbainia villosa. Next base: position 89,005,642 of record CM045996.1, read on the forward strand.
CAAAGCATTAAAATCAAAAGACTTAGGACTGATCATGGTGGTGAATTCGAAAACCATAGGTTTATAGAATTCTGTAACCTAAATGGATACCACCATGAGTTCTCTTGCCCTAGAACTCCACAACAAAATGGCCTAGTAGAACGCAAAAATAGAACCCTACAAGAAGCCGCTAGGACAATGCTTAATGAGTATAACCTACCCAATAGGTTTTGGGCGGAAGCCGTGACTACGACATGCTATGTCCAGAATAGGATCCTTATGGTAAAGAGACACCTTAAGACCTCATACGAGATTTATCACGATAAAATACCTAACATCAAGTACTTTAGGGTATTTGGGTGTAAGGTACATATCCTAAACACTAAAGATTACCTAGGGAAATTTACATCCAAAACCACGACCCGAATCTTTCTAGGATACTCGACTACAAGTAGAGCTTATAGAGTATATAACCATGACACCCTTAGAGTCGAGGAAACTATCAATGTAGTATTCGATGAAGGACACGAACCTACAAAACCCCCGGCAACCCCAATTAGCGAGCCGATTCATACTAGACCTAACTCTGATCCGGAGATCAGGTCTAGTGTTAATCCTAACCTAAGTCAACCAAGTCACTCTATTGATCAAGTGATAGATGACTCCAACCAAACTAGAACTCAAACAAGTCATCCTATGGATCAAGTTGTAGACTCAAACCCAACTAGGACTCAAACGAATCATCCTATCGACCAAGTGATAGGTGATCCAAGTCTAGGAGTTCGAACTAGAGCCTCATACAGAAACCTTAGTCAAATATCTTTGATTTCTAAAATTGAACCCAAAACTATTGACCAAGCTCTTCTTGATCCCGATTGGATTATTGCAATGCAAGAAGAGTTGGCTCAATTCACTAGGAACGAAGTATAGGAATTAGTACCACCACCTAAAGATAAAATAATCATTGGAACAAGGTGGGTGTTTAGAAATAAAATTGATGATAAAGGTGAAGTAGTTAGAAATAAAGCTAGACTAGTTGCTAAAGGGTTTAGTCAAGTCGAAGGTTTAGATTACGACGAGACCTATGCCCCAGTAGCTAGATTAGAGTCCATTCGAATGCTATTAGCATATGCAGCACATCGAGGATTTAAGTTGTTTCAAATGGATGTGAAATCTGCATTCATAAATGTATACATTAAAGAAGAAGTTTATGTTAGTCAACCCCCCGGTCTTGAAAGTTTAGACAAACCCGATCATGTCCTTAGACTAAAGAAAGTGCTTTATGGACTTAAACAAGCTCCGCGAGCTTGGTACGAGAGACTTTCGATTTATCTTAAATCCAAAGGCTTTAACCAAGGTGTAGTTGACCCAACCCTTTTCGTAAAAACCTTAGGTAAAGACATATTCATAGCCCAAATCTACGTAGATGATATTATTTTCGGAACCACCAACTCAATCCTACTAAATGAGTTTATTTCACTTATGGAAAATGAATTTGAAATGAATTTAGTAGGTGAATTAAGTTTCTTCTTAGGATTACAAATTAAACAAACTAAAGATGGAATATACCTACATCAACGCAAATATACTAGGGAATTAATTAAACGCTTTGGAATGCAAGACGCTAAAATTATTAATACCCCAATGGCAACTAATGTTAATATAGAAGAAGATGTAATTGGAAACCCAATTGATTTAAAATACTATAGGAGCATAATAGGGAGTCTCCTTTACTTAACTGCAAGCTGACCTGATATCTTATTTGCAGTGAGTATGTGCGCAAGGTTTCAAACCTGTGCCAAGGAGTCTCACCTAACTCTAGTCAAGCGTATCCTTAGATATCTAAAGGGTACACTTAATGTCGGTATTTGGTATCCTAGATCTACCGAGTTCGAACTAACCGGCTACTCCGATTCGGATTATGCCGGTAGTAAGCTCGATAGAAAGAGCACGAGTGGTTGTTGTCAACTTCTCGGCTCGAGTCTAGTGAGTTGGTACAGTAGGAAGCAACACTGTGTTGCCTTATCTACCACTGAAGCCGAATACATCGCGATGGGTGAGTGTGTCACTCAACTTCTTTGGATGAAGCACACTCTCCGCGACTTTAAGTTAGACTTTACGAATACTAAACTTCACATAGATAACATTAGTTTAATTAATCTTACTAAGAATTCGATATGTCACTCTAGGACCAAACATATAGAGGTCAAACACCATTTCATTTGAGAACATGTGGCCAACGGAGCCATACAACTCGAATACGTCGAATCGAAGTCTAACTTAGCAGACCTATTTACTAAACCCCTACCCGAAGCCGAATTTAGTCAATTAAGACAAAAATTGGGCATGTGCGTAGTAGAATAGGAACTTGCAAATTATATTTTCTTACTACTATTTCTTAAATTTCATTTTTATGGAACTAGATAGGACATACCCTAGATATCATGCACCTATAGATTTAAGGAGCCAATACATCTCACAACACATAGGACTAATGTGTTTGTGTACTTAGCCATGTAGATGGGCATGAGATGTTAGGACCTTACTCCTGGTTCCAGATGTAGAGCTAGTGCATCGCCATGAACCACGGAGTATAATCATACATACTAACCGACTTTGACCAGGACTGGTTGATCTTTTATATCAATCAAGCCAAATATGAGTCAAACATTCTATAGATGAACTTATTTTCAGTATATTATTTTCAAAATAATGTGGAACATGCTTGGACTTTAAATTTAACACTTATTTTTATTTTCCACACACACCCTCACTCTTTTCGATATATGGCAAAAGGAGGAGAAAAAGGCCAAAGTTAAGGGGTCAAAAATTTTTTTTTTTGATAACTTAACTCTTACTTTATATTTAAACCAAAAGTTAAGTTTAAGTTTTGAAAACTTATTAAAGGCCAAGTTAAGAGAATTCTTAACTTAAACTTATTTGTGCCATCAACATTACTTAAGGGGGAGAAAGGGCCAAGTTAAGAAGAACTCTTAACTTAAACATTTTACTAAGGCCAACTTTAAGTAATGTTAATTACTTAAAGCAACCCTCAAAGGGGAGGATTAAGGTCTTTCTTCAAGACTCACCCTCGGTCAAGGGGGAGGTTTCCTCAAGGGGGAGTACTTGAAGAAAATTCTTACTACTCCAACTTAATCTTCTTTATTTGTTTCTAATGCACATTATTCTTCATGCTTGCTATTTACTTAACTTTGTATGTGAGTTTGCCATAAATCAAAAAGGAGGAGATTGTTGGTGCAGTAGGCACCTAAGTCGAACCTGAGTTTTGATTATAGCAAACGATACAAAGTTAAGCTCATGTCATTATCTCACGAGCTGAATCGAGTGTGCAGAAGATTGCTATAGCTAGAGATGAAGGCTAGCGACACCCGGAGGAAGCCGCGGTGGTCGGGCGACACTCGAGTGACTTCGGAGGGAGCCGATGGAATCGAGTGGAAGGCCGGAAGCAAAAGCGACATGGTAAGTATCGAGGTAAGTTCATGTGTGCGAGCATAAGTGAGGTCGTATCCTCCTTACGGGGATGGTCTTAAGCGTAGATCCGACCAAAGACATCCCATCGATGGTCTAGGTCGAGATCGGACGGTCGAAGGCCGTCGAAATAATGTTTTCTTTGAGCTAACTTTGACTTGCAGCAAGCATCAGTCGACTGCCAGCTTGGAGGACTCGATCGGCCGCCAATCACGATCGGTCGGAGGTCGGACTGATCGATGTCGCCATCACGATCGATGATGGCCATCAGTCGACTGATGGTCAATGATCAGCTTCGAGGAGTCAAGGCTTATCACCCCATTTCAAGGAGATTGGTGCTCAATTGTGATTGGCTAGGGTTCCTCTCGAAAAGAGGCTCAAAGGCTATAAAAGGAGGGTCAATCCTAGGGTTTCTTCATCAATTCCAAGCTTCCAAAAGCCTCCGCAAAGCTACAACTCTCCGACAACGAAGTCTTTCTTCTCCGACGTCTTGGTTTAATTTTCTTTATTTTTTGTACATCGGTATTAGCTTTATATCAGTTGTTTATTTACTTGTTTCGGAGCTTTTATCGTAAACGAGGAGAGGGGGAGTGTCCCTCTACCTCAAGTTTTGTTCTTTCTTGTATCGATTAACTCCTACCTCCAACGAGGAGGAGTTCGTTTAGTGTTTTGCCCTCCGTGCGTGGTCAAGGACCACTAGGGCCTTGGAGTAGTAGTCGAAGGCTACGAACCAAGTAAAATATTTGTCTTCTCTTTTTATTGCTTATCTTTTCCGCTGCAAATTAATTATCTACTCGGTTTTTAAACGAACGAACAAAAAGAAAGTTTTAACGCTATTCACCCCTCCTCTAGCGTTTCAAATCGATCCAACACCAATAATGTCCTTGGGAAGTCCCTAAGCCCATAGGAACTCTAAACCATCAAAATTAAGATTAAAAGTTCAAACTTGAACTTTCACTCACTTAAAATTGATACACACCCTAAACAAATCTCCTAATCCATATCTAATGAATTTTCACAATTTATAATACTTCCAAAGCATATCCTAGGGTTAGGAGCAGTTAGGGTATCCTAACATAGCTGAAATCAGGCTAAACTAACCTTATTTACCCGAAATCAGACCTGACAGTCGACTTCTGAAAGTTATCAGTTGACTTCCATTGACGCCAATCGATTACCAACAATGGCAGTCGACTGATAACTGTAAAATACAATTTTCAGCTTTCAGAAACTAAATTTGAAAATTCATAAGTAAAAATACACATTTTGAAAAATAGTGAAATTTCATACATACATTACTTATAACAAATACAATGGGAGAAAAATGTTTGAAAAATATTTTACCCATAAAATAGTGAGTTTGATATAAAGTTTAAAACCATTGAAAAGTTCAATATTTTAGCCCTACTTTGTATCAACTCCATCAATGGTGATTGCTATCAAAAGATAGATGATGTGTGTAAATCATGCTATGTTTTCACTACTCCATATACATGCATTTTATCTCATTTCATGCCTTAGGCATGTATTTTATCATGATTTAGTTAAGTTTAGCATATTTTGGACAAAGAGACTGCTTTTGGGTGTTTTTCGTGTTAACAGGGCAAAGAAGCAGGCGTATCAAAACAACACAGGAGTGTCATCAGTGACACATCCGTGTCAGGAGTTCCAGCCTTCAACACGCCCTGGTTCAGCAGCCGACACACCCCGTTCAAAGTGTTGACACGGTCGGCGTATCAAAACAACACAGGCGTGTTATCAGTGATACGTCCATGTCAGGAGTTCCAGCACTCAACACGTCCCAGTTCAGCCTTCGACATGCCCCGTTCAAGCGCAACACGGTCGATGGGAATTGTGCGACACGCCTGTGCCCTCATTTGGCATGGGCATGTTGTCCTGATTTCAGATTTCCTTTTCTGCGAGCAACTCGACGAAGCCGCGATCTTCGTCTCAATTAAAGGAAAATCTTTTGCCTTAATTAAAGAGGAGGCCAAGGCTATAAAAGAGTAGATTTTCTAACTCTAAAGGAGGATGGCGGAGGGTCAAAAAGGACGACAGAAGAAGGAAGGAGTCGACGACAGAGGAACACAAATGACACTAAGTATCGTAATTTCTTTCTCTAGCAACCTTGTTCGACCATGGAGTAGTGTCCTTTAATCTTAGGATGGGGGAGTAGCCCTTGACGATTTATGATGGATGATGTAATCTATACTACTTGAATTATTATTTGTTTTGATCTATTTTTGGATTCTTATTGATAAACCTAAGGAGCTAAGGGGAAGTACCTAACAGTGAACCCAAGTTCCCGAAACCCAGAACCAACTAGGGATAAACTCCTGTCAAGTAGCGGTAGTGTATCTATGAGGGCTTGTGGGGGTCTCGTGACAGGTCCCCTTAGCTGATTATGGTCCCGTGTGCAAAAGGAACTCTTATGGACTTAATGGATCTATCAAATCCAGTTTTTACCAAGTAACGGAGGTAAGACTAGGGAGGTTTGCGGGGGTCTCGTGACAGGTCCCCTTAGCTGATTATGATCCCCTACGCTCGAATACCATGATAGGTAAATTGAGTTTGATAGGTACAGTTAGCGTAGACCTCAAAAGGGGTCGTTGATTTACCTTAGGATAGGTTCCATCAAAACAACTCTAATAGGGGTAGGAAAGAATTAAATCACCTTATAAATCATCGACGTGGTGAAACCCATATCCTGAGATTCTCCTCAACTATTGACTTTTAGCTCGTTCTTCTCATTCGTTGTTCTTGACTGCTCAGTTTCTTTGCTTAATTCACAAATTGATTGACTAGATAACTTGGTATCATGATCATTCGGTAATTGTCCCAATCCCTGTGGGATCGATATTTTTATTACTTGACGACAACCGTACACTTGCGGAAAATTACACATCAAGTTTTTGGCGCTGTTGCCGGGGATTGGCACTCAATATTGAATTGAGCGTGATTTAGTTAATCTAGATTTCTGTTCTTGTTTCTATTCTTTGTGTCTATTCAGAACTCTTGTTTTGGGAGCCTCTCTTGTTGTTGCATGCACAGACTTAATAGGGAAATTCTCGATATTGATACTGAGATAGAGAGAACGTTCCTTGCTAGAAGACGATTTCAGCAACGTCAAGAAGACAATCTGACCTCCGACATGGCTGACCAGAACGAGAATAAACCTTTAAGGGATTATGCAGCACCTAGTACAAGGGGATTGAGATCGAGTATTAGAAGACCCCCTATTGAAGCGAACAATTTTGAATTGAAACCGGCTCTACTATCCATGGTCTAACAGCATCAATTCGGAGGAGCACCCACTGAAGATCCAAATCTGCACTTGGAAGTATTTTTGGAATTTTGTGAAACTTTAAAACTGAATGGAGCCTCAGCTGATGCTATTAGATTGCGTTTGTTTCCTTTCTCATTGCGGGACAAAGCTAGAGCTTGGCTACACTCTCTTCCAGCAGATTTCATAACTACCTGGGATCAGCTGGAGCAAAGATTTTTAGACAAGTATTTTCCACCCAAAGAAAATGCAAGTCTTATCAAATCACTAATTTTGTGCAAAAGGATGGAGAAACATTATTTGAAGCTCGGGAGATTTAAGGGATTACTACAGCAATGCCCTCATCATGGGCTGGAGAAGTGGCTCATTGTTCATACTTTCTACAATGGAATCTCGTATGCTACTAAAGTTTCTCTTGATTCTGCTGCAGGAGGAGCTCTTATGAACAAAACGTTGGATGAAGCATTTGAGATCATCGAGAATGTGGCAATGAATTCTCACCAATGGGCTCTGAGCGAGGATATCAAACTAAAATACCAGGTAAGTTTGAGGTAAGTACCCTTGATCTACTCAGTGCAAAAGTCGATGCGTTAACTCAAAAGCTCGAACATTTTAATGTATCAGCTGTAAAATCATCTAATGTCACTTGCGAGATCTGTGGTGTAACAGGACATGTAGCGATGAATTGCCAAATCCTACACGCACCATCATCGGGAACTGGGATTGAGCAAGTAGATGCGCTAAATAATTTTAATCAGAAGCCTAATGGTGGCAACCCTTATTCGAACACGTACAATCCCGGTTGGAGGAATCATCCCAACTTTTCGTATAGAGCCAACCAAAATTCTTCCCGAAGTTTTGGAGCACCTTCGGGATTTTAGCCAGGACCCAAGTCGAGCTTAGAAAAGATGATGGAGAATTTTATTACGTGTCAGGGGAAGATAAATGATGAATTTCGACAGCATATTGTAGAATCAAATCGGCAACATCAAATTAATACCGAGGCAATCAAGCAATTGGGAGGCAAGGTTGATAATTTGACTAATCACACAAGAATGCTGGAAAATCAAATTTCCCAAATTGTCAGCTCAGCATCAAGGACGCCCGGCATATTTCCTGGAAATTCAGAAGTAAACCCAGCTGAGCATTGTAATTCCATAAGTTTGAGAAGTGGAAGGATTTTAGAAGGAGACAGAGCTCAACAAGCGGCCCCTGTGCTAAAGGACACGAGCGTGTCAGAGTTGGAAGAAGACAGCAGCACGCCTGGGGAAGAGAATGCCCACGAGCACGTGTCAGCCGACACACCCGTGTCGGGTCACTCCAGCAGCCAACACGACCGGCCTGTGTCGAACGACACAGGCGTGTTGAACAAGGAACCAAGAACGTATAAGCCCCCTATCCCGTTCCCTCAGAGGCTGATTAAGGAAAAATTGGATGAACAATTTGGTAAGTTCCTTGAGGTAATTAAGAATCTATATATCAACATACCTTTTATAGAAGCTCTTCAACAAATGCCTACCTACTCCAAGTTCTTGAAGGATATCTTAACCAATAAAAGAAAAGTCGAGGAGCATGTAACAGTGGCTCTTATTGAGGAGTGCAACGCTTTAATTAAGAACATGGTACCTCCCAAACTAAATGATCCAGGTAGCTTTTCTATCCCTTGCATAATTAATGACTCAAATTTTGATAAGGCTTTTTGCGATTTGGGCACCAGTGTCAATCTGATACCTCTTTCCATATGCAAGAAATTGGATTTGAGAGAAATGAAACTAACTACTATGGCCTTGCAGTTAGCCGATCGCTCCATTAGATATCCTTTGGGAATCTTAGAAGATGTATCAGTGCAGGTGGGAAATTTTATTATTCCTGCCGATTTTGTAGTGCTTGACATGGATGAAGACCCATGCATTCCACTCATTTTGGGGAGACCTTTCTTGGCTACTGCAGGGGCAATGATAGATGTCAAGAACCACAAACTCTCACTTGCATTTGGAAACGATAAAATTGAATTCGACCTTTCAAAAGATGTTAAACAACCTTCTATTTTTGATGTTTGTTGTAGGATTGACAGTTTCCAGTCAATAGCACTAGAAGGAGCACCAGAACAAACTTATCTTAATAAGGTTGAAGGGGATTTTGAGGATAAAGAGCTGGAGATTTTCGACCCCAACCTAACACCACAGGTAGAACTTAAGCCTCTTCCATCAACACTCAGGTATGAATTTCTTGGCGAAAACTCTACTTATCCTGTGATCATTAATGCTAATTTGAGCTGGTTGAGGAGGAAGAGGGGCAGAGCACACTCCTCGAGTCATATCCCCAAAACTAGGGAGTAACTAAGGGGTCAAGCTAACGACCTTAAACAAGCGCTTCTTGGGAGGCATCCCAAGCTATTTTCATTTTTTTTAGTCATTTTATTTTATTTTATTTTATTTTGAGTTTTATATTTTTTTCAGGTTTACAGGACACGATATGTTAAACGTGCCACTGCGTGCCAAATTGACACGACCCGCCTATGCCGAATGACACAGGCGTGTTGAGGTTACCCGAAGACAACACAGGTCGAGCGTGCTGCTGAGCACGCCCGTGTCGCACCTTTCTCACCTGCGGCACGCCTGGGCCGGACAGAAGAACGCCTATGTCGCGCTTAAATGGGTCGGGTATTTGCGTAAGAGGATGCCCGACACGCCTATGTTGCGGATAACCCTCTAAAGTCGGCCCGAGCACGCCCTAATTTTCCACTCGCGATACAAGCTTGAAGCAGCTGCCGCCGGTCTCTCTCGAGCAGCCGAGGAGCTAACCTGCTGTCTCTCCCTCCCCAATCGCCATGAGTAAGTAAGTGAAGACTAGAGGAGGAGCTTCTTCCACCTCGGCAAGGGACAAGGGAAAGAGAAAAGCTCAGGATTTGGGTAACGATCCTCCCCCGACCTCCTGCCATCCATATGGAATTGTTTTTAGGGATGAGGTTATGAAGTCTAAATTCAGTAAGCTTGAAAAAAGGAAGTTAGTATCTACAAGAACTATAGACTTCTACACGTTGACTACCTTAGGGTTAAGAGATGACATAACTTGGTTGACCAATAGGATAGGCTGGACCGAATTTATCACGCATCATCATCTTACTTACCCTAGTATCACTCTTGAATTTCTTAGCTCCCTGTCCGCTGAAATACTGCAAGGAAAGGATTGTGAGGAAGGAAAAATCAAATTTAGATTAATGAACCATGAGTTTACCCTTTCTTTAAGTGATTTTAATATGATATTTGATTTTTCTTGCGGAGGGGAGAGGCAAATTCATAGACATTTTATTGATCATCAATTTTGGAGATTAATTTCTGATGACCCTCGCCCTTATGATGCATCTAGGTCTAAATCATTTAACATCCCTAATCCTACTTTTCGTTATCTCCTTAGGTTTATGGCTAATACAATCTCTGGAAGATATGATAGTGCAGGTGGCTAGCGAGTGAGTTACAATTTTTATGGGTCATGCTAAATGAAGTTAATATTGATTCTGGAGCCCATATGGTTAGACATTTAGTTAAGGTTAGTAATAGCCCATCTGGGGTCATAGTCATAGGTGGTATCATCACTAGGATTGTTGTGGCCTTAGGATGTGAATTGGATGACCTTGAATATTGTCTTGCTAGCCCTAGATTGGATTTGGATGCTTGTATAAATATGAAGATGATTGAGGCATGTGACGAGGGGTATCGTTTGGTGTTAAGAAATGGAATTAAAATCCCTCTTCCAAACCCTGAGCAGATGACTATACATAATTCATCCAATTGGCTTTTTAGATATGTCCAGGGACCCTTTCCTACCCCCACTGCCCATGCTCCATCACCCTCTCCTAGGGAGCCATCTCACATAGCCCTTCAGCCATCACATTCGACTCCTGAACCCCCACGGTTTCCTACTGACAATGTTTCTGTAGGGTACTCTTCTTTTGATTTTTCAGGATTCCGATCATCATTCGAAGCTTTCAGGGTTGAGCATACCTCGCACATAGGTGTGTGGGATCGGAATGCCCAAGCTACAGAGGAGCACCATCGTATGGTGACACAACATTTGGATAGGGCAGCTAATTTTTACAGGAGAGCTGATGAGTTTTTCACTGCTGAGTTCGCCCGGAGGGAAGATGATGATAGATTTCGACAGGAGTCCCGGGAGTTTTACCAGGAGCAGCGACGTAGGTGGGCAGAGAAGGATGCTAGTAGCGAAGATGATGACCATTGACCACCTTGAACTATTTTGTGAGTTTCGATGCACATCCTTTACTGCTTATGCTGTCTCTACTTAGATTTTTAGTTTGGTTAGTGCTATTTTATTTGCATCTTTTCATATATCATAACATTGCATTTTTATATCATCTAGCGTAATACAACTGAACATTGGTCGGATCATGATATTCCTTTTTGCCTATTTGATAAGAACCCTATTTCACTTCTAACATGGTCTATAGGTCTGAGGTATCCAAAAAAAGATTTAAATCCCCCATATCGGACGAGTACTCGATTTTCCATTGGAGACTTGCCTGCGCAACTTGGTTACTGGAGAAACACTTTCACTAGAAGTATGATAAAAAAAAATGAAAACTGGAATTATTTTCAAGCACCCCTTTGAGACCAAGTAGTTATTGGGGAAACACCTAAAAAGTGCCCCTTTGAGACTAACTAGTTACTGGGGAAATGCTCTCTATAAATTCCTTTCCTTCTTTCTTCTTAGAAAGTGCTCCTTTGAGACCTTTTGATGATAGGTAAGGATGATCCATGCATTAAGGCAGGTAAGTGCCTCTATGCCGGAAATAAGAATGCTCTACGATAGAAGGGATGTCAAATCCGGATTGGTGTCCAATGACTTTAGTCAACTTTTCACGTGCACTATATAGGGATCTTTCAAACTTGGCAACTAGGAATGATTTGAAAAGATTAAGATCAGATTGTATACCTCTGGATGGTGTCTAGCATTCCCATAAATAAGTTGTCTTTTGAGTTTTCTTTGCTTGAGGACAAGCAAAAGTATAGGACTAGGGGATTTTGATGTGTGTAAATCATGCTATGTTTTCACTACTCCATATACATGCATTTTATCTCATTTCATGTCTTAGGCATGTATTTTATCATGATTTAGTTAAGTTTAGCATATTTTGGACAAAGAGACTGCTTTTGGGTGTTTTTCGTGTTAACAGGGCAAAGAAGCAGGCGTATCAAAACAGCACAGGCATGTCACCAGTGACACATCCGTGTCAGGAGTTCCAGCCTTCAACACGCCCTGGTTCAGCAGCCGACACGCCCTGTTCAAAGCGTTGACACGGCCGGCGTATCAAAACAACACAGGCGTGTTATCAGTGACACGTTCGTGTCAGGAGTTCCAACGCTCAATATGCCCCAGTTCAGCCTTCGACACGCCCCGTTCATACGCAACACGGTCGATGGGAATTGCGCGACAAGCCTGTGCCCTCATTTGGCATGGGCGTGTTGTCCTGATTTCAGATTTCCTTTTCTGCAAGCAACTCGACGAAGCCGCGATCTTCGTCTCAATTAAAGGAAAATCTTTTGCCTTAATTAAAGAGGAGGCCAAGGCTATAAAAGAGGAGATATTCTAACCCTAAAGGAGGATGGTGGAGGGTCAAAAAGGACGACAGAAGAAGGAAGGAGTCGACGACAGAGGAACACAGATGACACTAAGTATCGTAATTTCTTTCTCTAGCAATTCTTGTTCGACCATGGAGTAGTGTTCTGTAATCTTAGGATGGGGGAGTAGCCCTTGACGATTTATGATGGATGATGTAATCTATACTACTTGAATTATTGTTTGTTTTGATCTGTTTTTGGATTCTTATTGATAAACCTAAGGAGCTAAGGGGAAGTACCTAACAGTGAACCCAAGTTCCCGAAACCCAAACCAACTAGGGATAAACTCCTGTCAAGTAGCAGTAGTGTATCTATGAGGGCTTGTGGGGGTCTCGTGATAGGTCCCCTTAGCTGATTATGGTCCCGTGTGCAAACCTATCGTGAAAAGGAAATTTAGACTCTAAAGGAACTCTTATGGACTTAATGGATCTATCAAATCCAGTTTTTACCAAGTAACGGAGGTAAGACTAGGGAGGTTTGCGGGGGTCTCGTGACAGGTCCCCTTAGCTGATTATGATCCCCTACGCTCGAATACCGTGACAGGTAAATTGAGTTTGATAGGTACAGTTAGCGTAGACCTCGAAAGGGGTCGTTGATTTACCTTAGGATAGGTTCCATCAAAACAACTCTAATAGGGGTAGGAAAGAATTAAATAACCTTATAAATCGTCGACGTGGTGAAACCCATATCCTGAGATTCTCCTCAACTATTGACTTTTAGCTCGTTCTTCTCATTCGTTGTTCTTGACTGCTCAGTTTCTTTGCTTAATCCACAAATTGATTGACTAGATAACTTGGTATCATGATCATTCGGTAATTGTCCCAATCCCTGTGGGATCGATATTTTTATTACTTGACGACAACCGTGCACTTGCGAAAAATAACACATCAATAGACTTCACCAAGGTTTTCTAGAATGATTTTAAAAAGATTTCAAAACCTTATATTGAACCATGGTCTATGGGCTTAATGCATATGACTTGTATATAAGCTTTCCTCATGATTCATCCATTGTTTTAGATGAGTTTGAGTTCATCTAGATGCAAGAACTATGCACCTTGAACTTAACTCATTTCCTAGCATTTCACATGTGTCTAGGGTGTTTGAAAACACACACATGTCAATTTGATGTGAGATGTAGATTTTGTTCATCCTAATCTAAGGTCTCATGCATTTTCTAAGGCAACTCTACTTGATTTTCTTATGCATGGGACTTCAAGTCATGTCATAGTCCTTAAATCAATTTTAATCAAATTAAATGCATGAATGATCATGACATAAAAGATAATATAAATAAGCATTGTCAATAATCATGATGTCATGACATATGATTAAATTCTAAGCATACATGAAACTAAGACTAAAACCTAAGCATGATCATGACATATTATATGATTAAAATGAACATGATGTCATGACATGGCAGGACAAACAAATCATGGCAAATATAAAATACTAAAGTATTAAATACCTAAGTGTTAAGCCCGAATTGTCATTTCTAGAATTAAATCCAATTTTACCTTAATGTCACTTATCCCCCAAGTGTGCCAAAAATCCAAAATGACACACCATGACTCTAAAAACCTTATTTGTACCAATCTGATTGATTTTTCATAGTTCTCAAAATACATTGGCACATCCTAGAGACCTTTAGAATTATGATCAAACCACATTTTCAAGGTACCCATAACCTTGAAAATGACCGAAGGTGCCACCTTTACCATGGTTAGGTTAATTATCCATCCATTTAAAGTTGGCACACCCTAACCTATTTAGCGTGAATCAATCACGCTCCTCGGAACCCAATATCTATTGGAGCTCCTTGGGCTTACTAGGTATTCCTTAGGGATAACTTCCCTAGATACCCTCCTAATGACCCTCCTAGGCTTGGTAGCCTTGGTTATTGTGGTCTTGCCTAGGTTAACTCTAGGGGTGACTCCCCTTGTAACCCTCTTAGTGGCTTCCCTAGGTTTCCTAGAAACCTTGGCCACTAGGCACACTCCATGGTTAGCCTTAGGGATTGCCTCCCTAGTAACCATGGCCTTTCTAGACCTATGTTTTGTTCCATAATCAAATTGAACATTATGATAGATCTCCTTGGGCTTAGGTTTGTGACCCAAATCTTTTTTTCCCTTGAATGGTTCTTGCTTCCTAGGTCTTTGACTTTGACTCCTAGATCCCAAATTTTGACTATTTGACCCTTGCATTTGACTTTGCATTTTTTTCTTAGGGTCTTCTCTAATTTCTCAAGTCTTGACCTCAAGACTTGATTTTCCAACTCTAGTTGCTCAAATTTTGTGGGCCCATTATTTCTTTGAGTATTTTTCCCTTTCCTAGGCATTTGTCTAAAATTCTTGGAGTTAAAGCCTAGATGGTCTTCTATTTTCCTAATGCTTGCCTTAGGTAGAATTTTTCTAGGGACATTAGTCCCAAATTTCTCCTTATTTCTAAAGTTGACATTTTTAGCTCCTAAGCAATAAAGTCTATTATTTTTATCATACTTTTCGTGAACAATAGCCAGTGAATTGAAAGCATGCTTTTTAACCTAAGCCTTCTAGCCACCTCCATCAGCCTCATGCCTATGGGATCCCTCCAAGTCATCCATGACTTGTTCATCCATACGCTAGCCTTCAAGTGCTTCCATCAGCTATTGTCATGCTAACGGTGTCTATACTGCCAAGGCACATTATACTTACGCTGCCAAGACCACGCTTGGACTTTAGGCCACCAACCATTGGACTTATGCTACCAAGACTCCACCCTTGGACTTTACACCGCCAATATCAACCCTTGGACTTCCCAAATGCCAAGTACCCATGACTTGGACTTTCACTGCCAAGACTATACCCTTGGACTTACGTGGCCAAGACTACACCTTTGGACTTTTCATGTCAACTCCATATTGGACTTTCCAATTGCCAAGACTCGAGCTTGGACTTTCCCTTGCCAAGACCCATATTTGGACTTTTCATGCCAAGTACACAAGACTTGGACTTCTCCATCACATGGTCAACCCCAAGTCAACCATCTAGTCAACCCATTGTCAAACAATGATCAACTCACCATCAAACATCAATGTCAAACATCAAAATACTGCTCGAGTCAAACTCGAGTTTGGTCAATTGTGACCTGGGCCAATTGCACCAACATAGACCAGCTTAGCATGACAATAGCCGATGGAAGCACCTGAAGGCTAGCATATAGATGAACAAGTCATGGATGACTTGAAGGGATCCGATAAGCGTGAGGCTAATGGAGGTGGCTATAAGGCTTAGGTCTAGGCTAAGGGTGGTCTAGCAAGTATGAGGGCATCATACTTAGGGTTAAACCTCATGTTTGAAGTTATCAATCGACTAGGGCTTTGGACCAGTCGATTGGTCAAGTGTTTTGACACTTGGCAATCGAGTTGACTCTTGGCGGTCGATTGGGATTATGGCTACCGATCGATCGTAGTCGATCGTGTTCGATCAGAGGAAATGGTCCGATACCAATCGCCAAGATTGGGCAATCGATTGATGGCAATCGACTGCCACGGATGATAGTCAACTGCTGGTCGAGTTGCAAGAGCAAAATTCTTGGTAGTTGACTGGTCAATAGGCTATGACCTTGGCAATCAACTGCTGGGTAATTGTAGTCGACTGCCAGTATAATCGTTGGCTTGAATGTCGACGTGGATTAAGCCATTATCTCACAATAGTACTGTTGGCAATCGATTGGGGCCTTATGGCAGTCGATTGTCAGGCGCGAAATTAGCCCGAGACAAGCATAAAAGGAGGAGCTTGGGGAAGATTTCAACAGGGATTTTTGGAGTGATTTTGGAGAGGAATTGCTATTGCATTCCAGACCTTCAAGAGCAAACCAAAGCAAGCAACAAGAAAGCATTCAAAGCAAAGTGTTGCAAAATGTTTCTTTACTTGTATTTCTTATTGTCTTTGTTATTAATATTGTAATTGCTTGTACAAGGTTTCTCCACCTCTGACTTATTGTCGAGAAAGAGTTTTAGTAGTGGTGTGTTCACCGCTCGAGCTCGTTGTGTTGGTGTAGTAGGCACTTAAGTCGAACCTGAGTTTTGATTATAGCAAACGATATAAAGTTAAGCTCATTTTGTTATCTCATGAGCTAAATCAAGTGTGCAGAAAAGTGATAAAGCTAGAGCTGAAGGTCAGCGATACCCAGAGGGAGCCGTGGTGGTCGGGCGACACCGGGATGACTTCGGAGAGAGCCAAAGGAATCAGGTGGAAGATCGGAAGAAGAAGCTACAAGGTAAATGTTGAGATAAGCTCGTGTGAGTGAGCGCAAGGAAGGTCGTGTCCTCTATACGGGGACGTTCTTAGGCGACAATCCGACCAAGACCTCCCATGGAATGTCTAAGTTGAGATCGGATGATATATGGTCATTTAATTTACTTATATTAACTGTATTTTCGAGCTAACTCTTCGTTGCAGCTGGAAAACCTGCCATCAGTCGACTAAGGGCTTGTATCAATCGACTGATCCATCTAGAAATCGACTGGTAAGAGTAGCAGTTGACTGCTGGTCAACGATCAGCCTCGAGGAGAGTCAAAGCTTATCTCCATTTCTCAAGGGCTAGGTGGCATCACCTCATGAAACCTCATCTCAATGATTAGGGTTTCACAAGCTATAAAAGAAGGTGTTCTCCGCCCCATTTCCATCATTCAAAAGCTTCCAAAGTGCTTCCACAACATCGCAACTTTCTGATGACTCTACGATGACAAAGCGCTACCGAAACACCGACGACACGAGCCCATCCTTCAATCACTTAGTCGTCGGTATTACTTTAAGTTGTCGTCTTCTTTTACATTGTTTTTGATTACTTGTATCGAGCTTTTTATCGTAACGAGGAGAGAGGGGTGTGTCTCTCTACCTCGAGTTTTCTCGAGCTTTTGTAACCATCAACTCCTACCTCCAACGAGGAGGAGTATTTTAGTGAATTGCCCTCCGTACGTAGTCTCGGACCACTAGGGCTTGGATTAGCAGCTGATAGGCTGTGAACCAAGTAAAACAACTTGTTCCTTTATATTTCTGCTGCTTTAACTCTTTATATTATCGAACGAATGAAAAGAATTGTCTTACGATATTCACCCCCCTCCCTCTAGCGACTCTAATCGATCCAACACATTGAGCTCACCCTGTGGAGTAGGAACCCTAAAATTTTGAACAACGTATATCAGTTTGTTGTGTGCTTGTGTTGTGTATTTATCTTTATCATTATATATTATGCTGCGTACATTAACACTTGTAGAAAGCACGCGATTGAAATCCATCGAGCAACGAATGCCCTATTCACCCCCTCTAACAGTCACCAACGGTCCCTACAATTGGTATTAGAGCAAGGTCGCTCTTCAAGATTTAACAACTATGAGAGCATGCTAGAGGGCAAGGATGGAGTTTGAAGAAAAAGTGGGATGAGACATCAACACCCCAGTTCCATACACACTCTATGGATGAGAAGGCTTCAATCAATGGAAGGCAAGGATTGAAGACTTTATGATGATGAGGGACTTTGAAGAATGGGCCATCTTGATGGAAGGGTTCAATTATCCAAGAGGGCCAAAGGGAGGATTCCTCAAAATGAAGAAGTAGACCGAGAAACAAATCCAAGAATTCGAGAAAAATAAGAAGGTAACTAAATTCTTGGTTGATTTAATTTCTAACGATATTTTATGTAGTTTAGGTGATTACATGGATGCCAAGGAGCTATAGAGTCAAGTGGCAAGATTCCATGAGAACCCACAACCAGTCCAAGAAGAAGAGGAATGCTCATCGGCTCAATCAGAGGAGACCGAAGAAACAAGCTCATCCTCACAAGAAAGTGAGGAGTCGGAAGTTGAGAAAGAGTCAACTTCTGGATCGGTAGAAGAGGAAGAATTGGAGGAAGCCTCCGCCTCTAGGATTGAGGGGGAGGAGATTAAATTACAAAATAATAATTTTATTGTTGTGTCAAAATTAGTTAGCTTAATCCATCAATCAAACTTCACAAACCATTTCTTTGTTCTTCATTTTGTTCATAAGAAGACGAAGAGAAATGAACAAAATTAGGTATGGTCGAGGTGGACATCCAAGAAGGATGTGTCTCTTATGGCCCAATGTTTTCTTTTAAAGGCATTGTGCCAAAGCTCCATGAAAGGTTTGCCATTGAGAATGCGAAAGGTTGATGAGAGTTTATTGTCAATGACCCACCCCTTCTCTTCCCCACGATTGACTCTGTCGTAGTCAACTAGGCATGCTTAACAAGTTGATTCGATTCAAAATCGAGTTGGAATTGACCCATTAAATTCAAAATTGACCGAATCGATTTTGGAACCGTCCCAAACCTATTAAGTAATGAGTTGGGGTGATTTTTTATTAGAATAATCAGAACTGATCAGTTCTAGTTCAGATTCAGACTAGATATGATTCCAAACTGGTTTCAATTTTTCTAAATATTAATTTTTTATTCCCTTTTATTATTATTCTTTATTTTTTTTATTGCACCAGGGTATCCAAACTTTCGGTTCAACTAATCTCTGAGAGTGATCGACCTTGTCCCATGGATATTTGGGATATCTCGCCAACAGCTGAGTCGGATAAGGTCGAAGCTCAAGTGGCCTCCACCGGCCACCAAGGGTAAATCAAAAAAGTGCTTGCAGCTTTTTCACGGTTCAACCCTGACTCTGTAGTGGCGTCATTCCTGAACGATGACCCAACGTTAAAGTCGTACTCTGTCCATCGAGCAAACTCTTGGGCCTCAGGATCGCCCGAATAGATTTTTCTTAAATTCGCCATTGAACAATGTCGCAGCAAGGAATCGAACTGTATTTTCCTGCGGAATATTTCTCTACTTTTTCACTGCATCTTACCCTTCGGGACGCAAAAAAACAATGCATAAATGCCATAACTTCCATCAAAAGCTTACCTGACAATACTAAGTGCTATCATGACAATTTAAATGATTATATGAAGCATGATGTTATGACATGGTATATGACAAACAAAGGCATGAAAAATATATAAAGTAAAGGTATAGAAATACCTAAATTTTAAATTTAATTGCTATTTTCTAGAATTAAGTCCAATGTGCCATAATGACTCAATCTCCCAAGTGTGCCAAAACCTAAAATAACACACTTTTTACTATAAACCTATTTGTGTCAATTTTAATCAAATTTTCAAATTTCCTTATTTCTATTGACACATCCTATAATCTTTTAGAATCAATTTCTAAACTCATTTCTAAGGTATCACATTACCTTAAAAATGTCTTAAAGTGTCAATTCTACTATGGTTATATTAACTACCAATTCATTTAAGGTTGACACACCCTAGACCCATCTAGCATAAAGGGATCACGCTCCTAGGAATCCAAAACCTATTTGAGCTCTGTGGGTTCACAAGATACTCACTAGGGATAACCTTCCTTAGTACCTTTCAATACCCTCCTAGGATTGATAACCTTGATCATTTTGGTCTTATATAGGTCAACTCTAGGGATGACTCCCCTTGTGACCTTCTTAGTCACTTTCCTAGGCTCTTTGGAAACCTTAGCCACTAGATACCTATCATGGTCAACTTTTAGGATGACTTCCCTAGTAATCTTGATACTCCTAGACCTATGATTAGTTCCATAGTTAAATGGAACACTATGAAAAGAGGGCATGCCCTCCTTGGACTTAGGCTTGTAACCCAAGCATTTCTTGTCCTTAGGAATTTCTTGCTTCCTAAATCCTAAACCTTGTACTCTTGACCTAAGATTATGCCCATTTGACCCTTTCATCATTTCTTCCATTCTTTTTAGGGCATTCTCTAATTTTTCAAGTTTTGATCTCAAAACTTGATTTTCTTTTTCAAGTTGCCCAAATTTTGATTTTCCATCATTTCTTTGAGCATTTCTCTTGTTAGGCATGTGTCTAGTTTTCTTGGGATTAATGCCTTGGTTCTCATATACCTTCCTATATGCTTAGACCTAATATTACAATGTTTAGCACCTAAGCAAAAATATTTATTGCTAGCATGTTTCTTATTATAAATAGAAAGTGCATTAAATTATGTTGCATTACTAGCATACTTCTTAACATTATATAAAGAAAGAGCATTATTGAAATATACCTTAGGGTTTGCCTACATTTGAGCTCTCTTCTTTGTCCTTGGTTGGGTGCCTCCCCATAGGACATTGACTTTTATAGTGGCTCTTTTGTTGGCACTGGAAGTATACTATGTGCTCTTTACTCTTTCATATTGGGGCTTTGACCTCCTTGAACTTCGCCTTCATCTTGGGTGTCACTTTAGCCTTTTCCTTGGACATTAGCTCTTATAATGTCCTACTTCCCTTCACTCAAAGCATGTTATGTGTTTTTTAATTTTTAATACCTATGTTTGAGTTACCTTCAATAGTAGGAGAGACATTGATGTTGGTGCAATAAGCCCAGGTGACGATTGACCAGGACTCGAGTTTGACTCGAATGATGTTTTGATGTTCGACAAAAACGGATGACAATGTGATTGTCATGGAAAGTCCAACATGGGTTGGCAAGGAAAGTCCAAGCATGGTCTTGGCAAGGAAAGTCCAAACATGGTCTTGGTATGGAAAGTCCAACATGGGTTGGCATTTGAAGTCCAAGGGGATTTGATATTGGCGGCGTAAAGTCCAAGCGGTAGTCTTGGCAGCATAAGTCCAATTGTTGGCGGCATAAAGTCCAAGCGGAGTCTTGGCGGCGTAAGTCCAATGTGCCTTGGCGGTGTAGACACCGTTAGCATGACATAGCCGATGGAAGCACCTGAAGGCTAGCGCGATGGATGAACAAGTCATGGATGACTTAGAGGGATCCAAGAGGCATGAGGCTGATGAAGGTAGCTAGAAGGCTTAGGTCTAGGCTAAGGGTGGTCTAGCAAGTATGGGGGGAACCATACTTGGGTTAAAACCTCATGTTTGAGGTGTGTCAGTCGACTGATGCTATGTGGCGCGATCGATCGAGTCAACTAGGGTTTGATCGCGGGTTATAGCCTAGCGATGAATCGAGGTGGGCGATCAACCGATGGCTCGGCGGCCGATCGATCGTGTGATCAGTCGACTGGTGCTCGAGAAATCGGCCACAGAATGGAGTCGAGACTCGACTGGTCGAGTGAGGACTCCATCAGTCGACTGATGGTCACAATCAGTCGACTGATGGTAGATCCGTTGGACTTATCCAATGTGGATCTAGCCGTTGTCTCACGACAACAGTGGCATCAGTCGACTGATGGTCCCGATCAGTCGACTGATCGACTTTTTCCAGCACAGGTTGAAGCTATAAAAGGAGCTCGTGATGGAGGAAATTTGCATCGATTTCTTGGACGTCTTGAGGCGATTTCTTTACTCGGTCTTCCACGATTCAAGCGATCAACAAGCAAGCAATCCAAAGGCATTTGTAAAGTTGTTTTCTTTACTAGTTTTGCATTGTATTATTGTATATTGCTTGTATTTATATCTTATTGTTGTAAGATTACTTGTAAGGGGTTTCTCCACCTCCGACTTGTGTCGAGAAGGAGTATTTGTCATTAGTGAGTGCATGTGCATCACTAGAGCTCGTAGAGCTCGATCCGTGGAGTAGGAACCGTGCGGTTCCGAACCACGTTAAATCTTCGTGTTATTGTGTTTCGTTATTGTTATCATATATATATTCCGCTGTGCTAACGAAACTTGTAGACACGAACGCGATCGAATTACATCGTACGAGCAAAATGCTATTCACCCCCCCCCTCTAGCCGTTACAAAGATCCTAACAAGTGGTATCAGAGCCCGGGGCTCTTCTACGGATTAACAACCCGGAGTCAAGAAGGTAGAGGGAAGGATATGGATTTCCAAGAAATATTGGGTGATGACGTCAACATTCCACCTTCCTTCAACCGTGAACATTTCGCGTATTGGAAAGGTAGGATGGAATATTTTATAATGACAAATATCGAAAATTGGTTTGCTGTGACTATAGGTTTTGATGCTCCAAGAGGGGAGAACGGCGAAATCCTCAAAATGAAGCGATGGACCGAGGAGCAACGGGAAAAATTCAAGACAACCGTTAAGGTAACAAAAATGTTGATTAATTTAATACCTAATGACATTTTGTCCAGATTAGGAAGCTATAGGGATGCCAAGGAGTTGTGGAACAAGTTGATCAAGTTCCACAACAATCCCGAATCGGTCCAAGAAGACTTGGAAGAGGAGGAGACCGAAGAAGAATCATCATCATCCTCACAAGAAAGTAAGGAGTCAATTTTCGGGTCGGAAGAGGTGGAGAAAGTGGAAGAAGCATCCACCTCAAGGATTGAGGGAGGAGAGAACCTCCACACCGGAACATCAAGAAGAAGAAGCTTCGACATCCGGTCAAGATGAAGAAGTTTCAATTCCAACACCTACCACCACCATAGGTAACTCAAACATATCAATTTGTAATAAAAATCATATCATATGTTTTGAGTGTAGGGAAGCCGGGCACTACAAGAGCAAGTGCCCAAAGAAGGTTAAGAAAGCTCCTCCGGCGCCTAAAAGTCAACAAAAGTCAACGGACGCCGGTTCCCCAAATATCAAGAGCAAGGAGCACATCATATGCTTCAAATGCAATGCAAAAGGACATTATAGGAATCAATGTCCTAGGGGGAAGAAGAAGACCCAAGAGGGAGCTACACATGTAGGGGGAGCTTCCAAAGCTAACCCTAAGGTATATTTTAATAATGCATCCTCTTTAGTTAATAGGCAAAAGCATGCTAAGGGTTTCAATTCTCTTGCTATTTATCATAAAGAGCATGCTAGAAATAACAAACATATTTGTTTAGGAGCTAAGAAGGTTCACCTTAGGAATAAGGAGAAATTTGAGACTAATGTCCCTAAAAATATCTTACCTAGGGAATCAATTAGGAAAATAGGAGAACATCTAGGCCTTAACCCTAAATGGACTAGGCATATGCCTAGGAAGTCCAATGCCCATGGTTTAAATCAAAATTCTAAAATTGGACAATTAGAATTAGAGAACCAAGCCTTGAGGTCAAGGCTTGAGAAACTTGAAAAGACCCTAAATAAGATACAAAATCAATCTAAAGGGTCTAATGGTCAAACTCCTAGGTCAAGAAGTCAAAGTCAACATCTAGGACCTAAGAGTCAAAAGTCAACCAAGGGAAAGAATGGTTTGGGTCACAAACCTAAGTCCAAGATGACTTATCATAGTGTTCCATTTGACTATGGAACACTAACTAGGTCTAGGAAGACCAAGGTCAATAGGGAAGTCATCCCTAGAGTTGACCAAGGTTTGTGCCTAGTGGCTAAGGTTTCTAGGAAACCTAGGGTGGCCACTAAAAAGGTTATTAGGGAGGCAATCCCTAAGGTTAACCATGCCAAGACCATAATGACCAAGGCTTCAAAGCCTAGGAGGGTCATTAGGAAGGTATCTAGGGAGGTTATCCATAAGGAATACCTAATTAACCCTAGGAGCTCAAGTAGGTTTTGGGTTCCTAAGAGCGTGATTGATTCACGCTAGATGGGTTAGGGTGTGCCAACCTTGATTAGATGGGTAGTTAACTCAACCATTGTAAAGGTGGCACTTTAGGATATTTTCAAGGTTATGGTTACCTTGAAAATACATTTGAGCTTTAATCCTAAAAGATTTTAGGATGTGCCAATATTATTTGAGAAGTTTGATAAAATGATTAAATTGACACAATTTAGTTTTAGAGATTAGTTTGCCATTTTGGGTTTTTGGCACACTAGGAAGATTAGTGATAATATGGCAAAATATAATTAATTATATCAAATGACAATTAATATTAAAATTTAGGTATACTTATACCTATACTTTTTACTTGCCATGATTTGTCTGTCATATGCCATGACATGACATCATGTTTATGTTCTATCATTTATATGTCATGAGTATGCTTAGGGATTAAGGATAAATGTCATGTGTTTTTAGATTTCATATTATGCCATGACATCATGATCATTGGTCATGCTTAATTATTGCTATTATTATGCCATGATCATTTCATGCATTTAATTGATTAAAATTGATATAAGGACTATGGCATGACTTGGAGTCCCATTTATAAGGGAATCAAGTAGAGTTGCCTTAGGAAAATGCATGAAACCCTAGATTAGGGAGAACAAAACTCGCATCTCACATCACATTGACATGTATGTGTATTTATACACCCTAGATACATGTAAGATGCTAGGATATGAGTTAAGTTCAAGGTGCATAGTTGTTGCATCTAGTTGAACCCAAACTCATTTTAACTCAACATGTAGATCATTGGGAGAGCATGTGTACAAGTCATGTACATAGAGCCCAAGGAATATGATCCAAGATAAGATTTTGAAAACATTTTAAAATCATTTTAGAAAACCTTGGTGAAGCCTATCTTTTAATAGCAATCACCATTGATGAAGTTGATACAAAGTAGGACCAAAACATTGAAAATTTCAATGGTTTTGAACTTTGTGTCAATTTCACTATTTTATCAGTAAAATAATTTTCAAACATTTTTCACCCATTGTATTAGTCATAAGTATTATATGTATCAAATTTCGTGATTTTTCGATATACGTATAATTAGTTATGATTTTTCAAAACTCATTTCTGATAACTGAAAATCGATTAATCACGACCGCTCGGTGGCAATGCGATCGATATAGCAATGATCGATTTCTGAATCACTCGACTAATAGCCTGATTTCGGGGTAACCTAGGTTGTTTAACCCGATTTCAGCTGCGGATAAGGTCCCTAACTACTCCTAACCCTAGGATATGCTTTGGGAAGCATGATGAAGGGTGAAAATCCATTGGATATGGATTAGGAGAGGTGTTTAGGGTTTGTATCAATTTTAAGGTGTTGGAAAGTTCAATGTTGAATTTCTAACCTTAATTTTGATGGCCTAGAGTTCCTATTGGCTTAGGGACTTCCTAAGGACATTGTTGGTGCAATGGTCAAGGGGGAGCAAGCCTTTAGGAGGAGTTATCCATCATGGGATGATGGATGTGTTTTTCTCTTTTTGAGGAAGAGAAGTTTTGGGAGAGTATCATCAATTGGGAAAATTGATGGGTTTTTGATACCCAATTTGGAAATTGGGAGAGTGAATAGGATTGCCTCTCTTGAGTGATATGGGACTTATCACTAGGAAGATGGTAGACATCCTAGGTATTTTTAAGACCAAGGGGGAGATTGTAAGATCTCAATGGGACATGAGACATTGACCTCCTTGGAGAGATAACCTTTTGATGTATGTCAAAAAGGGGGAGAATGTTTGGGGGAGAACATTTGGAGAGTATTTACCAATTTGGGATAATTGGTAAGGGATTTGAGTTAGTGTTCTAACTCAATAATTTGTTTTGGTTTTTGTCAAACATCAAAAAGGGGGAGATTGTTGGTGCAATAAACCCAGGTCACGATTGACCAGGACTCGAGTTTGACTCGAATGATGTTTTGATGTTCGACAAAAACGGATGACAATGTGATTGTCATGGAAAGTCCAACATGGGTTGGCAAGGAAAGTCCAAGCATGGTCTTGGCAAGGAAAGTTCAAGCATGGTCTTGGCATGGAAAGTCCAACATGGGTTGGCATTTGAAGTCCAAGGGGATTTGATATTGGCGGCGTAAAGTCCAAGCGGTAGTCTTGGCAGCATAAGTCCAATTGTTGGCGGCATAAAGTCCAAGTGGAGTCTTGGCGGCGTAAGTCCAATGTGCCTTGGCGGTGTAGACACCGTTAGCATGACATAGCCGATGGAAGCACCTGAAGGCTAGTGCGATGGATGAACAAGTCATGGATGACTTGGAGAGATCCGAGAGGCGTGAGGCTGATGGAGGTAGCTAGAAGGCTTAGGTCTAGGCTAAGGGTGGTCTAGCAAGTATGGGAGGAACCATACTTGGGTTAAAACCTCATGTTTGAGGTGTGCCAGTCGACTGATGTCATGTGGCAGTCGACTAGACCGAGTCAACTAGGGTTTGATTGCGGGTTATAGCGTGATCGCCGCCAGAGGTGGGCGATCGATGAGTCTAGCAAATGACCGATCGTGTGATCACCGACCGTGCTCGAGAAATCGGCCACATAATGGAGTCGAGACTCGACTGGTCGAGTGAGGACTCCATCATTCGACTGATGGTCACAATCAGTCGACTGATGGTAGATCCGTTGGACTTATCCAACGTGGATCTAGCCGTTGTCTCACGACAACAGTGGCATTAGTCGACTGATGGTCCCGATCAGTCGACTGATCGACTTTTTCCAGCACAGGTTGAAGCTATAAAAGGAGCTCGTGAAGGAGGAAATTTGCATCGATTTCTTGGACGTCTTGAGGCGATTTGCTGTTGCAAATCAGAGTCTTCAACCACGATTCAAGCGATCAACAAGCAAGCAATCCAAAGGCATTTGTAAAGTTGTTTTCTTTACTAGTTTTGCATTGTATTATTGTATATTGCTTGTATTTATATCTTATTGTTGTAAGATTACTTGTAAGGGGTTTCTCCACCTCCGACTTGTGTCGAGAAGGAGTATTTGTCATTAGTGAGTGCATGTGCATCACTAGAGCTCGTAGAGCTCGATCCGTGGAGTAGGAACCGTGCGGTTCCGAACCACGTTAAATCTTCGTGTTATTGTGTTTGTGATTGTGTTTCGTTATTGTTATCATATATATATTCTGCTGTGCTAACGAAACTTGTAGACACGAACGCGATCGAATTACATCGTACGGGCAAAACGCTATTCACCCCCCCTCTAGCCGTTACAAAGATCCTAACAATTGACTTGTTCTTCGGCTTCGGATGTTGATGTCTCTTCTTGTTCCGGTGCTCTTGGCCTAACCTTCCTCTCAATCCTAGAGGTGGAGGCTTCCTCCAACTCTTCTACTTCGGATATTGAGCATCTCTCAACGTCCGAATCTTCATGAGCATGAGAGGATGAACATTCCTCCTTAAACCCCTCCTCAACTTAAGTCACAGATGGTTCTTTATGAAGCTTGGCTAGCTTTCCCCATAAATCCTTGGCGTCTTGATATTGACCTATCCTACATAATAGGTCATTAGAAATTACATTAACTAAAGTTTTTGTTACCTTTTCATTTATCTCAAAGGCTTGGATTTGCTCTTCGATCCTTTTCTTCTTCTTGAGGAGTCTTCCCTTTTTGTCTATGGGAGCTTCAAATCCCTTCATCAAGATGATCCACTCTTCGATGTTCATCATAAAAAAAAGTCTGCATTCTTACTTCCATTGATTGAATTCCCCAAATCCGTAGAATTCATAAGGAATGAGAGTGTTGATGTCGTATCCCAATCCATCATTTGGCAACTCCATTGTATCGATGACAAATCCTCTAGCGCCTTTGCTCCTTCCGACGGTCAGTCCATGAAGAGCGTCCTCGCTTTGATACAATTTGTTGGTGATCCTTTGAATGCACTAGAGAGGGGATGAATAATATCGACCGATTTCTTCGATTTGCTCGTTGTCATGCTTGTCTACAACAATATTAGTGAATTACGGAATACAAAACAAATAGCACAAAACAAAAACACAAGACACACACAATCACAACAAAAGGGTTTTACGTTGTTTGGAACCCTAGTTCCTACTCTATGGTGGTGCTTTATTGATCTACCCTTACTATGAACTTCTCCTTCTCGGTATAACATCGGAGGTGGAGAAATCTCTTACAATAAGCTTACAAAGGTAAAATACAACTAAAATGAAATACAAAAGAAAATACAAATAAAAAACACTTTACAAAAGATTGCTTTGATTGCTTGATGCCTTGGTTGCTTTGGATGGCTTTTAAAGACCTGAAATGCAGTACCACTTCACCTCAAAATCGCCTAAGAACCGCTCCCGAAATCCTCCACGAGCTCTTCCTTTTATAACCTTACATTGGGCTGGATTTTCGCTTGATAGTCAACTATCAAAAGGCCCCAGTCGATTGCTCACATATCCGTTGTCTCACAACAAACTAATCCACGTCTGCTTTCTGCCAACGAACACTCGAACAGTCGACTGCCATTACCATCAATCGACTGCCAAGCCTTCAGTTGACTGCCCAGTCGACTACGAGACCTTCTGTGCTCGTGTCTACTAATGTCAGTCAACTGCCCATACATGGCGGTCGACTGTCAGTGGCCAATTGACTAGTCTAACTCACCAGCCAACTACTAGAGCCACATTCAGCAGTCGAGCTGCAATCGACTACTCATAACCCCAGTCGACTGTCCGAGTCAACTAGGCTTTCTGAGTGGCGAACACTCGATCAATCGACTGATAAACCTCAAAAGTGAGGTTTAACCCAAGTATGATCCCTTCATACTTGTTACTCACCCATAGCCTAGACCTAAGCCTTTTAGCCACTTCCATCAGCCTCACACCTTCAGGGTCGATCTGAGTCCTCTACGACTCTTTCACCCTTCATGGTAGCCTTCAAGTGTTTTCATCGACCATGTCATGCTAATGAGTCTACCTTTGCCAAGTCTCCAGACTTGGACTTTCGCCGTCAAGACTATACCCTTGGGCTTGCACGACCAAGACTACACCTTGGACTTTTCCTTTACCAAATATCCATATTTGGACTGTCGCCACCAACACTAAACACTTGGACTTACACGGTCAA
This sequence comes from Wurfbainia villosa, assembly GCA_025175895.1. Lineage (NCBI taxonomy): Eukaryota > Viridiplantae > Streptophyta > Magnoliopsida > Zingiberales > Zingiberaceae > Wurfbainia > Wurfbainia villosa. Next base: position 89,034,637 of record CM045996.1, read on the forward strand.
TACTATATCCTTGGACTTTTCTTTTGCCAAGTATCTATACTTAGACTTTCCTTTGCCAAAACTTCACCCTTGGATTTTTCCTTGCCAAGTATTCATACTTGGACTTCTCCATTGCCAAGACTCCATTCTTGGACTTCTACTTAAGTCTCACTCGAGCTTGATCAACCTTTACCTAAGGGTCGATTGTTTCAACAATCTCCTCCTCATAATCTCCCCATATGAACTTGGATATCTCAATTATTTGGTCAAACCATATTGTCAAACCCATTGACAAACGATTGACAAACCATTATCAAACATTAAAATCCTACTCGAGTCCCACTCGAGTCTAATCAACCGTGACCTGGGGCGATTGCACCAACAGATACCACAAGGCGAGATCCTATGGGAAGCACGCGCAACAGAAAACAAAAATTTCAATACATCCCTTAGATCTTACGCTAGGCTCTCTTGTCTTTGACCATAGATCGTTATACATAAAAACTAGGACTAGAAGAAGAGGAATCATACCTTCGTGATCTTTTCAGATATGTAGAAACCTTTAGCAAGACTGACAACCTTGCTTCTATCGATATCCACATCAGATCTTCGCAAGACAACCTCTATAATGTCATAAGCCTTCTTCTCCTATTGTCGCTAGCTAAACGTGGAGAAGAAGAGGAAGATAAGGAGGAGACGAAACAAAGCTCTTAGAGTTCCAAATGTCTAAAAAAAACTCTCAAAACCATACCTCCTAGGGTTTAATCAAGAACCGTATTTATAGGGAGTGAAAATACTTGCCAAAAATGGAGAAGATGAGGCGTTAGGATGAAACACGATATGACCGTGTCATGTTTGTACACAACTCACATGGTCGCCGCATGGTCATGTCTTTCAAACACACCCAGGCCGTGCCTTTTAGGCATAACCATGTGTCTCAATACAACAGGATCGTGTTTCTCTCTAGACCTATCAAACACGACCATAAACACACTCATGTGACGGGTATGCTCCATGCCATTTTGGCACAACTGTGTCTCTTAGCACGGTCGAGCCGTGTTTCATTATGGACGTGTCCAACATGGCTAGAAACACATCCATATGTTCAAGGCATGCTCATACCTTCACAAGATCTCCATTGTCTTTATTGGTAGAGAATCACATGGCCATGCCTGGTCCTGGCATGCCTGTGTGAACCTCTTTCACTCCGATTTTGTGCATGTTTTAGTTTGGTCCAATCAGACATCCTTTTCCTCTTTGAGAATCATATTCTCTAACTTGTTTTATGTCTTTTAAGACACCATTTTATGTGTGACCCAATATGTTCTCGATTATATTAGTCATTCATAACTAACAATTAGTCATGAATTGTACCTAGCAGTGCATCATGACCCCCAATTGATTGAAAAGTTGACATTGACTTCAGAACAATTCTGAACCCTTCAGCAGCTATAGTTATTTGTGTTATTGTTCCTTTCACTCATTCTATACCCATTTGGTCCAGGATATGATCTATAGTATTCGTTCCCATTAGACTGACTATGTTACATCTAGCCCAAGTTTGTTTCTTATCCTGTGGTTTCAAGTTACTCTATACATGTGGCCAATAAAGACTATCTTCTTGACATGTGTGTTTTGGCCAAAGACTTCTGAGTAACCATCCTGACAAGAGGCCTAGGGTATATTCTTTACATAAGTGGTGAATCCTCTATGGGCTATTCAAACATCTTCGGTCACTTTGACTTATACCCAACCAATCCGAAATTACACCTCTTATAGAGATGATTGCGAAACAGTTAAAGTATAAGTCACTATAATTAAGATAACTTGAATACCAAGGATAAAGAAGCTTGCACTCGAGCTGCATTGAAACTTTATCGACATAAAGAATCATATGAAGTTTCATAGTAGGTCACTCTAATAAACTAGTTACCCTTAACTAGTATCCACATATTCACTCTCAACATCCCTATGTTTCCATTTTGTGAGTACCGAATGCTTGGATAAACTAAGGAGCATAATGGATACTAGTCTCACATGGCTAATGATGTCCAATCTCATCAATTAATTGACTAGGGATAATTTCAATACTTATATAATTATACATGATGTGATACTCACTAATTATGATCCAATCATAATTATTCTTATACTATGTATCGTATTATGTACTTCATTAAATGAATTTAAGATCCAATCAAATACATAGAGAATATACACTGAAATAGTAAATTTTATTAATGACAACTAAGATAATCGATTGTCTTGGGATATTTCTCTATTACAACAGGTTGAAAATGAGTATCTCAATCCTTGGCGAGAGACTGAGAGAGAATAGGTCTATCCGGTTGAGAATAATATTTTTAAAATTAAACTCATAAGTGAAAAAAAAGATATATAAATCCTCAAATTTGACCACGGAATGATTTACAAAATAGTTGATCATTATGGTTGCGTGCCTACGTAATGTCTAAAAATGATTTCTCAAACTAAATATAAAAGTTCATAATTGTTAATATTTGTAAGTGATGTTAAAATCAAGAATATAAAAAGTGGATTATTTCTCAAATTTTAAGTCACAAATTTATAATTTTAGTTTATGATCATTCTCCACCAATACCTTTTTGGCCCAATCAAGTCCAAAGTCATTTAAGTTTGATTGGTTATGTATTTAAATTGAATTCATACTGTATTTTTTTTTGTTGGAAACGTGCTGTGCTTAACATCAGCAAATCAAGTGAAATATCAGTTCAAACGAATTCAAAATATAATATTGTTTAAAATACTTTAGAACGACCAAATGGCCAATCCATCACGAACTGGGCTGCCAGCCCACGTTGAGGCATCAGATTTTTTTTTTGGGGCAAACAAACAGATAGAGGAAGAAGAGAGGAGCAAGCGAGTGCAGTAGGATTAGGAAGAAGCAACAATGGCGTCGTCTTGGCAAATAGGTCGCTCGTAGCCTAAAATCGCTCTCTTTCTCTCGTACTTGGGGACATTAAGGTTCGATGCTCAATCATCCTCATTATGCTTGCACAAATTTCAGATTTCTTTTTGTCATTTTCTTCGTCTGTGCAATCTCTCTCTCTCTCTCTCTCTCTCTCTATATATATATATATATATATTCCCCACACCTGTTGTTGTTAGATAATCCATGATGGAATAGGCAGTCGTTCAAAGGAGAAATCAGAAAGTGCAAACCTAAAACCAAGCCAAATAGACATTTGCATGCCTGAAATATCTAGCTAACAAGTTGGACGGCGATTGAACCACTGAAATTCTCTGACTATTGCCGGCCTTCTCGTTTGCTGATGGAAAGTTTCATACTTACCATCTAAATGAGCTTTCAACAATGACTTTTCGTGCATAGAAAGTGGTAGATTATGAAGAAACCATCACCAGCACAAACTCTTTGGAAAAGGTTCTTTGATATACAACAATAGTCATGACTTATCATCATTTATATTTAAATAAATTTTATCTTATTTTATCATTTTTAATTGAGTTTTTTTCCCTCTTCATTGTTTGAAGTGTTTATTTATCAAAGTTTCACATCACTTAAGTAGAACATTTATTGGTTGTCTAAATATATATTTATACCATCTTATATATGTCATCTAAAGTTTTCCCTCAATAGGTGCAATTCTAATTTTCTCTCTAATATTCTCATATCTTATCTATCTATCCTTATTTGTTCGCATATCCATCTTAACATCCTCATCTATGTGACTCTCATCTTCTGTTTATGTACTTGAATCATAGTTCAACATTCAACTCCATATAACATGGTAGGTTTAATCATCGTTTATAGAATTTTCTTTTAAATTTTAGAGGTATTTTATTATAAAAAAGAACAACTAATGCTCTCCTTTATTTTAATTATGCTACTTGTATTTTATATAAGACATCTCTCTTAATACCTCTATTCTTTTAGAAAAATAATCTTAAATACTTAAAACTTTCAGTTACACATAATTCATCATCTATTATCTTAAGAATTATCACATTACGTCTAATATTATTAAACTTAAGTTTCATATATTTTGTCTTTACTCTATTAAGTTTAAAACCTTTCACTTCCAGTGTTTCCTGCATGATTCTAGTTAAGTATTAACTGCTTCACGCGTCTCATCTACTAAAATAATATCATCTACAAACAACATATACTATGTTATCGTATGTTGGATGTGTCTAGTGAGTTCATCCATAATTAGTGTTAAAAAAATAAGGACTTAGAGTAGATCCTTGTTGTAACTTCTATCTTTATGGGAAACGCTTCAGTTAATCCGCCTCAAGTCTCCACTCTTGTCATTACATCTTCATACATATCCTTAATTATTTTAATATATACTATACTAATATATTTTTTCCTAGAATTCTCTATATAATTTTTCTTGGAACTTTATCATAAGTTTTTTATAGGTCGACAAATACCATATGTAAGTCTTGCTTCTATTCTCAATACTTTTCAATTAATTGTCTGAGAAGATGTATAATTTTTATTGTCGACCTTCTAAGCATAAATTCAAATTGATTTTTGATTACTGTGATTCCTTCTTTAATCTTTTTTCTATTACTTTTTCTTAAAGTTTCATGATATGGTTCATTACTTTAATACCCCTATAATTTGCATAATTTTGTATGTTTTTTATATAAGGGAATTAGAGTATTTATTCTCCACTCAGATATTTTTTTTATTCAATATCAGGTTGAATAACTTTGTAAGTCATTTAATATCTTGTTTCTCTAGACATTTTCATGCCTCTATATGAATATCATCTGATTCAACTATTTTTCTATTTTCCATCTCATTTCAAGTCTATTGTACTTCTAAAGTTTAAATTCTACAATAAAATTTTGAATTTCTATATTCCTCTGACTTGTTTAAATTATCAAGTTAGGTTGGTTACCTAAAATTCCATTAAAAAGTTGAAAAAAATTCTCTTCTATTGCTTTTTTATTTCCTCATCATTCAATAATACTATTATATTCATCTTTAATGCATCTTATTTGGAAAATATCTCTTGTTTTCCTCTTTCTGACTTTAACTATTCTGTAAGTATCCCTTTTCCCATTCAAAGTTTTATTCTTGACTTTTTGGCTTCTTTTTTAGCTATTGTATACTTTTTAAGTTTTCCTTATTCTTACAAGTGTATAATTCCTTATAAGTTTTTTTTTTCTTCACTCTCTTTTACTTTCTCATTCTGCCATCAAAGATTCTTTATTTGATAGTGCACATTTCTTTTCTCGTTCTTCGATATCCAAATTTATAAGAGAATCACCATTGCCCTAAGTACATTCCTAAGATTTCCAACCCTATGGAAAATTGTATTATCATCTATATTTTGTGAATAAGATGTAGTGGCTGTAATTTCTCCCGGTCCATAATATATACCACTAACATCACGCATCATTGCAAGTCAAGAAATGACAAGGTTTTTCAATCCAGTTATCAGGCCTATTCCTTACCTAGTCCTTGGTCCTTGGATAGTTGAGAGTCCTTCAGCTATTTGAAATAAATAAAAACTGTAATATGCTGAAATAGTGAGGTGTAACTAAATGTTGTACCATCTTGTGTGTTTGTTAACGTGGTTGTGTCTATGTCGAATGAGATTGCTTTTGTTCATAGACATTTATTTTGAATACATCAATTTTATAATTGGTTTTTTTTATTGGTAGGAATGGAGGGCATCATTCTGAAGTATCTCATAACTTCAACTCATGCTAATCCTTCTTTTGCAAAAGAGTATTCTAAAAATAGGATATTAGAAGTTTCAAATATACCAAATATGTTTTCCATTCAATGGAAGGTCAGGAAGCATATGTATTATTCTCATTTTGCTACGCAGTCAAAACGAACTCCTATGCAAGGTGTGCAGTTTCTATCTAATATTGTAACTTGTACATTTCTTGATGTATTCAATGTTTAGATTACTTTTATATTATTTGTATTTGAAGACTACTTTTCAGGTCTCTTTAAGGCATGACACTTCCTAGTTTATCTATGTGCAACCCATAACTAATCATCCTTGGTGGCACTGATATTGTTTTAATTCTCACTAGAATTTAAAAGATCATGTAAACTAAGTCCTCATATTCTTGTTTGCTACTATTGATTGTCACTTATCAATTACTTTTTATGGATATTTGATGAAAATATTGGTTTATTTTAAGTATAAGCTATTACGCCTCGCATAAGCTAGGCTTGCCCTGACGTTAGCTTCGCTCACCACGCGTGAATTACGATAATGTTAGAGCAAAATATATACAAAAACTAACCTAATTAAATGTATATACCTTTGAAGTAACTCCACTAGCATTATGCATGCATCTCAGCAAATAACCTAAAGGTCAAAAACTTCATAAAGTATAAAATGCAAAGAGGGTATAAGAAAAAAGTGCATAATACCAAAAAGAAAACATATCGAAAAAGGTGCATAATACCAAAAAGAAAACATATCGAAAAAAGTGCATAATACCAAAAAGAAAACATATCTCATAACATAATCCAAGGAATAAACCAGTTTAATAATAGTATTATGTTATTATAGATTTCTTTTAAATCTACTCTTGGACATTTATGATTTCTCATATTTCCTCTTTTATTGATTTAATTTATTAATGAATCCACATATATACTACATATGGCAGATGACCCGTAATATGCTTAGTAAAAGATGCATTGTAAAGTGCATCATAATCATTTATAAATATACAATGTAAACGACCCGGTAAAGATATTGTATATACATGGGGTGAATGACCTGTAATTCACCCAATACAAGGTACATTATAAATATGTATAAAGGGTGAACAATCCACAATTCACCTATTAAATATGTATCATATATATATAGGTTGAACGACTTATAATCCACATAATATGAAATACATCATGAGGAATGATCCCCTACATAACTCATCCGTGAGTACCTCAATTATCCACCGTCCGATCGGGTGAGCACTATAGTCCGATCTTTGAACCCTAGGAGATCGGATGGTGGATAATGGAGGTGCTCATGGATGAGTTGTGTAGCATAATATTTGTATATATAAGGTGCTTACGGATGAGTTGTGTAGTGCACCTATCATGTGCACATGTGAATGTAAAGGTGTTTTCGTCGAGTGTCGTGATGGCGATGGCGGCGATCCCGACGAGTTTAGGGGATTGGCTATAATGCTCATCGGAATAATGACGCACGTTGAAAATACCTTTATTCACGGGTGCAACACGATAGGTGCACACCATATCAAAACTATATACACACACACACACAATCCGCTAACCATCTGAAAGTATCTCACATAGAATAGAATGAATGACTTGCAATTCACCCAGTGAAAAATCATGGCTACACACTCTCGAAAAGTCCCAAAGGTTCTTATTAAGCGTGAAGAAAATGCTCTATAATATAGGTAATTTATTTTATTTACTTATTTCATCATAATAAGTCATTCTACTCCTCCAGAGTGCGGAGCCAAAACTCCAAGTATAAATTTGCACTTATTACTTTGTTAATTAATATCAGTGCTAGCTTAACTCTTTTTAGAGCGTGGAGCTAAAACTTTATGATATAATTAGTTTCCTACTTTATCAATTAACATAATTAATTAGGTAATTTAATTTATCATGGATCTCAAATAAGAAACAAACAAGATAGAAATCAACTATGAATAAAAAGACAAGCAATATAATAGGAAATAATCAGGCAACGAGAGTAAAGATGAGATTAGAATTAATTCTATTTTCTATAATATCTACTTTCATAAATTAAATCATACACAAGGTAAATCTAGCGAGACAAGCAAGAAGAATCCACCTCTAATGTAGAACTCTATTTTAGCATTTACACAACTACATGAATTTCCCCCTTATGATCATTCACGATTATCTCTATAAAACATAAATCAAAATGAATCTAACTTTAGAATATCAACACAAAACCATGGTAAAGAAACTTACCATATGCCCAATTGCAAGAGTAAGATCGGTAAGAAAACTTCATTAACTTTGTCCAATCCCACCAATAACTCTTGCAACAATTATATCTTTGGGAACTCGAAATTAACTCTTATTGGACCCCTTTATTCTTTTTGCCATCTTTCAACACTAAATTATACAAACCTAGTTGAAATTATTTCTTAAAAAAAAAGAAAGAAATATTATATGGAAAATAAATAAATAAATTCTTGAAAAGGTTGATGATGTGAAAATTAGTTATATTATTTCACGGAGTAACACATTTCTTCTATGGAGCATTTTGTGAAAAAGAGGAATATCTAGGGCAAATTTTCTCTATTTTTTAAAGAATAATTCAATCAATTAATAGACCAATCTGTCATGTCATTGCATTCAAGTCATGAAATTTTTGTATTTCTGTGATTCGTCATTCTAATTTGCTCTAGTGGCAGTTCTAGTGCTATTTCCTGAGGCATGTCAAAGTTTCTTTGTGCTGTGTCATACCTTTCACTATAATATAACCAGTTGCATTCATTTAAGTAGTATGACAATTACATTCATTCTAGTGTAAACTCCCTTTGGGAAATCTCACAGGTGTTTATATCTTGCTAAAAACTGAAAAACAAGAAGTATAGTGTTGTAGGAGGATCACGTGGAGCAAATTTCCAGCAACCTCTTCTTGTCTTACTGGAGGTCTTAAGATCACTGATAATGAATACAGACATTAGACCCTGCAGTATGTGCAAACCTGTTACCATCTATCTCATAAAGCAAAACAAATCCTAAGTCATATCCTTTCTCTATGGTCCGACTGTTTTCAACTGCAACCTTAATCCAACTTGTGAGACTGACAGATGATACTAGATAGTCAAAAGTGTAAAACACTTCTGTTCCTCAATTTTAATGAACGGTATATTAGATTAGAAGGATGATACATACAACTTTTGCATTTATTTCTTGCTATAGTTTGGAAATGGTTCATAAGTTTGCACTGGATTGATAAATTAGGTTTGCCAATGTGTCGGATGAAAGGTGCTTGCTTTGTTTTATATGCTTTTCTGATGGCTATTGCTCTCTGATTAATTAAGGTGTTTGGATAATTGTGTATGTACAATTTGGATATTTTTGGTATTCCTGTAGGGTGTTGATATATCTTGGTCAGAGTTAACGTCTCCTTTTGATCTACTCATTGTACCACTCCCATATTTCACATGCCTCGTGCATGTCTATGGGGTAATTGATTGAGAAGTCTTCTAAAATAGTTTGTTTTTCTTGTACTTTTATTTGCATAAACTTCAAGAGCTATAAACTGATTGATTGTCTTCAGATTTTCAGGGTTTTGCAAAACCATCACGTCTTTTGCAGAGCAATGAAGCAAAGCACGCAAAATATTTTCATGAAGATGTATTGCCTTCCTTGGAGTTGGACTTGCATAACTCTTATTACATAGTTGAGCTCTGCACAAGTAGTGATTATGGCTCTTCTATGAATGACATAAACGCTGCATTACTGCTTTGCTTGATAGACGAAAGTGGAAATGCAATACTACAGAGGTTAACTGCAATCTCATTAGAGCTCCCCATGCCAGGGGTAGACACAAATCCAAATGAATCTCTTCACTTCCAGAGAGGTTCTGTTGATGTTGTCACTTTCAAAGGATCCAAGTTAGGGAAAATCGAAGCATTTTGGATTGGTCTTGAAACAGGTAGGCTACGAGGTATTCAGTATTGAAATATCTTAGAGTAGCCTTATGAATGATTCCCTCAACCAAGGTCTGGAAGTAGCAACATTTACAACATAATATTTCCAATTAAAGATTGATGTGGTTTTCATTTCTGATCTTCGATGTCAGGTTCTTGGAGGCTTGATGGTTTAAAGTTGACAGTTGTAAATGGCCCTGCACACTTATCTGAATCTATTGAAAACAAAGATGAAAGTCGTTTTGATTGTCTTCAGTACACATTTGAATCTCACAATTTGCTGCTCGGAGAAGGGGGGATATCTGTAGCTGAGCTAAGACCATTGTTCAGTACTGAGTTATCTTGGAATTCATTCTCAAGCTTGCTCAATGTGCAGTCATTATCACAAACCCTTCCAGACCCTAAACAGACTAGGGAGGCTAGCATGAAGGAGTATGCAGAGCTTAAGTTTTCATTGCTTGTTTATGACCTTATTCTTATATCAAGTGGTTCATCGATTCTAAATCTCTGTTCTAATGAGACATCCACTTATGCATTCTTAGCTGGTGGCCTTGCTGGTTTCTTTTACCTATTACTGCTACAGAGATCTGTAGATGGATTGTCTGCACCAGCAAATAATTCGAAGGGCAGTGACAACTTGTTGCGAGCCTTTGGGGACATAAAGAGGCAATGGGTACCTCTGGTACTAGTCATCGCCACCAGTGCGGCCGCACTGAAGTATCGAATAGGAGGTGCTACAACCTTAGCATTGTCACCGACTGAACTCTTTGTTGGGGTTGCAGGATTCCTTACTAGTAAGGTAGCTGTTTTGTTGGCCGCATTTAAACCTGTTCAAAGGAATCAAAAGGGCGAGTAGATCTATATGAGCTGATCAAGTTGCTTGCTAATCAACTTACTATTTTATAGCTTCCATGGGCACCATGAATGAGATGGAGATTGCAGGAGTCACTAGCCTCATTTCTTTCATTCTCAGAAAAGACAAGTCATAGAATATGCAAGGAGAAAAATAGTTGTTCTTAGAAATATAATAGCTAAGGAAGAATATGTATTCAATGAAATTGACAAGGAATCCTTATTTCTATATTTTGTTCATATGAATGCTAAGAAAGATAGAAGGCATGACTTTAAATTTCTAAAATAACTTTATAAGTAAAATGTGGAATCGTCATATTAGCGGTTTTTCACCGCTGTCCCTATGTGTAGAGGAGGATAAATCAAATGTAAGATGGTTAGCGTAGAAATGTGGAGTCATCGATAACTTGGTCGTTAAACTTTATAAGTAAAATGCTTTTATGATTTTATGATCATATTGATATGTAAATATACATTATTAAAATTTGATATAAATAAAAATAAATTTTAACTGACTTTATAAGTAAAAACATGAGTGCGGCTCTAAATTTATTAAGATGATTATTGTTTTAAAAAAAATATATGGATTAATAAAGTGTGTTCTAATAGTATCTTTTGATGGAAGGTTAAAATATTAAAAGATGTCCAAGAAAATTTAAAAGTACAAATTTATGCTATTTTAACAACAGAAGTAGATTTTTAAATTTGTGGACCGGTAGAGTTGCTTCCTCGATAAAATTGTAGCAGTCTATGTTAGTGAAAGCCCTAGAGTCAATCATGTGATGATTGTTGTATGAATTTTATTGTATCATATTCCTATTTATAAAGGCATGATTATTATATTTACTTATATTGGTATCAAATAACTAAATATAATAATGTCCTTGAGTAGTAGGTTCTTATCTATATCAATCGATTGGTTGAATCGATAATGAGATGATATAGAGAACACGACTCTTAATCATTCCTAGTCGAGTATTAACATTCAGGGACAATGTTAATACGTAGAGACTAGCATGTAGGTCAACACGATGACTTGATCTCACAAGTCATGGATATGAGATATCAAGTTGACACATGGGTATGCATTGGAGAATGTATACTGAATGACCCGCCATGAGAAAGTATCATGGATTGTTATATGAGTGTCATATACTTTCTCATGTGGCTATTAGTATGACTATTAGTCCTTAGACCTGAAGTCACCATGGTTCCCTACATAAGGAGTTGCATACTTTAGCTTCGTCAAACGTCACCCGTAAATGGGTGGACTATAAAGGCGATTACTGAGTATGTAACAAATTATGCGGAGGGATGTGAGTGATGTAAATGGGATATATCCCTCCTATATGACAGGGGTGACATCGATATTCTTGATAGAGTGAGACCACGAAGTGCATGACCATGTCCAAATGAGTCAATATGAGATATTGAGCTCATTTGATTAGAGTGAGTCTACTTGGAGTTCAAGATATAGATTGTACCGAGGATGACACGGTTTATGCCTTAATTTATCAATCTAGATGTCAAGGATAAAGGGACATTGTCACATATTGTGAGAGTCACAATTAGTAGTCACAAATGTGATGTAGGAGCTCAACATTCTTGTAACTTGGGTAGTAATGATGTGTTGCTAGATACTGCTCATTGCTTATGTTCCTAAATCGGTTTAGGGACATTGCCAACGTTACAAGAACCTATAGGGTCACACACTAAGGACAATTAGATGAAGATTAAGTTCATATGATGAATCATGAGGATTAGGTTCATGGGATGAACCAAATTGGATTAAGAGTAATCCTAATTAGACTAATTGAGTTGGATTCAATTTGATTCAAGTGTTGAATGAGTCTAATTTAGATTTGATTCATCAAATCAATTTAAATTAATTAATAAAGATTCATTAAATTAAATTGACTTGAATCAAATGGTTAGATTTGATCAACCATGGGAGATAAGAGGTCAAGTTTGACTTGACTTGAGAGGGAAGATGAAAGGTCAAGTTTGACTTGACCAAATGTCATGTCATGATGATGACTTGACATTGCCGGCCAACATCATCAATGACTTAGCATGTGGTGTCATCTCATGAGGGAGACCAAGAGCCATTGGCTCTTGGAGGAGTTACATGCATGCATGTAACCCCCCCCCCCCCTAAGAAAAGTAGCCGACCACTATTACCATTAGATGGTGTATTCATTTTTGTGAGTTACACAACTTCATCTTCTTCCTTGGATCACCCTCTCAAGCTCTTCCAACCTCCTTGGCCGAAATTCCTAAAGGGTGCTAGCACACTCTAAGGTATTTTTCTCCACCTATTGCCTGTGTGGATATCAATAGAGGAGTGTGCACTTGACACTCTCGAGTTCCGACGAACCTTTTGGACGAGCGGGATTTGCGAAGGGCGTCGCATCGAGGGTAACTTCTTATCATGTAGATATAGAGTAGATCTAAAGGTATTAAACACATACATGTTAGTTTTATATTTTATACTTCGCACAGATCTGTGGCCGGGGCTTCCGAGGTTTCCGCAACGCAAAAAGTGGTTTTTGCGGCTCGGAAAATCGAACAGTGGTATCAGAGTCACGTGCGAAGCATGTATGTGTTTCATTTTTATAATTTTTGTATTAGATATAAAAATTACAGATTTATATGTTTCTGTAAATTTCCTATTTTATAGAATTTTTGGGTATTTTTCTCGAAGAATCGAAGCAACGAGTGCTGGGACACTTGTAGGCTTCAACCGTCGAGAAAAACTCTCCGAAACGGCGAGTTCTCGCTTTAGGTTTTTGGGACAGCGACTTAAGTTGCTGTAAGATCATTGTAGGGACACTCGCAAAGTTTATTTTGCGAGTAGGGGTGCTGCCCCTATCCCCGAAAGGGGCCTTGTCCCGCGATCGCGCCTGGAAACTGCTTAGCGGGACCGTTACGGGGAGGTGACTCATAAAATTAAAAAAAAAATAGGAAAAATTATAGAAATTTTCTATAAAAATATATAATTTAGAATTATGTATAATTCTGTGATTGTCATGGCCCAATAACCCCAATTTGATTGGATGATGTGTTGTAATTCATAATACGGTCTGCGTGCTATTTTATGGTTGTGCGTGTTGTATAGTGTATGCGACCTGCGCGTCGTACCTCTTCTTATGATATTCTAGTTGTAAATAGTTTTAGACTCGAATGTAACTCGAGTTTCATATTTGTAATGTACAAAATGGAGCGGTGGAAAGTCTACTTGAAGACGAGGTTACGAGAAGGGTGCCGACGACACATGGCGGTCAAAGGAAGCGCTTGAAGAAGCCGCTAGCCTTAAGTTGACCGTCCGATCTTCTCATTGACTTGAGAAGATCGTAGTAGGGCCATGACTACATCACAGTTAAATATATATATATATATATTTGATTTTACTTGTATGTATGTGATGCATGCTAATAGAATAATGCTTGTATGTATATGATGCATGCTAGGATAATTTTCTTGTATGTATATGATGCATGCTAGGATAATTTTCTTGTATGTATATGATGCATGCTAGAATAATGATTGTATGTATGTGATGCATGCTAATATAGGATAATAAAGGCCTAAATGCGTATAAGATACACATTACGATTAGATTAGATCATAATCGAATCAACTCGAAAATGCCTACCGAGCCTTGATACCCATCACTACCTCGATCATTTGTTGTTGTTGAATCTGCCAAAGCAGAACAACGCATATTATCTTGGTAGGGTGCGGAGGGACAATCTTGGTCCCGCCTATCACGGCTTGGGTTAGAGTAAGATCAATTAGATTGAGTAAAACTAGTTAACTCAATTGGATCGAGTAGAGCTATATGCATATTCCAATCATTGGAAAGATAGGATAAGATCACATTTACACTAAATCTTGGGCGATTTAGCCAAAGCTAACTCAAGTTCTTTTGTAAATGTGGGTCTTGATCCTATAAACAAGAGTTACATAGAGATGTAATCGGTAATGTGTTACCCACCGATCGTACTAAGTCTTGGGCGATTTAGCCAAAGCTAACTCAAGGCTTAGTATGATGTGGATCTTGTCCCGCAAGAATTATAGCTAGTTTGTATGAATCTAGTAATGTGGTTTGACCACATCCATAACTCAATTCTACAAAATTACTATAATTCAGTGGGAGCATCATTTGATTAAAGGCCTAATTAAATGATAAAAGGAATATGATATTAATTCTCTGCATTGTATGTTGTAGATTACTATGTCGACAAACACGAACACTCTCTCTCTGCGTTCTGTCCTTGAGGAGGACAAGCTCAATGGAGCAAATTTCCTGGACTGGTACAAGAACCTGAGAATTATTCTCACCCAAGAAAGGAAGCTGTACGTCCTGGAGCAACCCATTCTGGAGGCACCTCCTGTCCCTGCCTCGCGAGCTGACAAAGATGCTTACAAGAAGCATCAAGATGATGCATTAGATGTGTCATGTCTAATGCTCGCGACCATGAACTCTGAGCTTCAGAAGCAACACGAGTTCATGAATGCTTATGATATGGTTGGACATCTTCATCAACTATATCAAGGACAAGCAAGGCATGAGAGATATGAAGTCTCTAAGGTATTGTTTAGGTCCAAAATGCAAGATGGGACTCCCGTAAGTCCATATGTACTCATGATGATTGGGTACGTAGAAAACCTATAAAGGCTGGAATTCCCACTTGGCCAAGAGCTGGCCACTGACCTGATCTTGCAATCTTTGCCACAAGCCTACAATCAATTTGTCATGAATTATAACATGAATGAAATTGATAAGCCACTGCCTGAGATGCTCAGCATGTTGAGAACTGCTGAGATTAACCTTAAGAAGGGAAAATCTGACACCATTTTGATGGTGCACAAGAAGAAAGGCAAGGGCAAGCCTAAAGGTAAGGGAAAGTCCCAAGCCAAGGGAAAAGGCAAAGAACTTAAACCCAAAGGAGGGGTAGCCAAGGAAGGGGCTTACTTCCATTGCAAGGAAGCTGGACACTTGAAGCGTAACTACAAAGCTTACCTGGAAGATCTTAAGAAGAAAAGAAGTGAGACTTCTACTTCAGGTATAAATGTTATATAAGTCAATCTATCTATTTCTTCATCATGGGTATTAGATACCGGATGTGCATCTCACATTTGTACCAATGTGCAGGCGCTGAGAAATAGCAGGGCATTGACAAAGGGCGAGGTGGACCTACGAGTAGGCAATAGAGCAAGGGTTGCTGCTGTTGCTGTAGGAATTTATGATCTATCTCTGCCCTCTGGGCTTGTACTAGAATTAGATGAATGTTGTTATGTGCCTGTCTTAACTAAAAACATCATTTCAGTTTCTTGTTTGGACAAGAAAAGATTTTCATTTATAATAAAGAATAAATGTTGTTCAATTTATTTAAATGATATGTTCTATTATAGTGCACCTCTAATGAACGGACTCTACTTTCTAGACTTAGAGAGCCCTATCTATAACATAAGTACCAAGAGGTTCAAGTCAAATAAATTGAACCAAACCTATCTCTGGCATTGTCGCTTAGGTCACATAAATGAGAGTTGTTTATCTCAGCTCCATAAGGATGGGCTGCTAGACTCATTTGATTTTGAATCATATGAGACATGCGTGTCTTGCCTTTTAGGCAAGATGACCAAGACTCCCTTTAGTGGACACAGCGAAAGAGCAACAGATTTGTTAGAACTTATACATAGTGATGTATGTGGTCCTTTCAATGTTGCTGCTAGAGGTGGTTACAGGTACTTCATTACATTTACTGATGACTTCAGTAGATATGGTTATGTGTATCTTATGACACATAAATCAGAATTCTTTGAAAAGTTCAAAGAATTCAAGAATGAAGTACAAAACCAGCTTGGCAAGAGTATTAAGATACTTCGATCAGATCGAGGTGGTGAATACCTTAGCCATGAGTTTCGTGACTATCTAGCTGAGTATGAGATTCTATCCCAATTCACTCCTCCTGGAACACCACAGTGGAATGGTGTATCCGAAAGGAGGAATCGTACCCTATTAGATATGGTACGATCTATGATGAGTCACACAGATCTTCCTATATCCTTTTGGGGATATGCTTTAGACACAGTAACCTTTACCCTTAATCGTATACCATCCAAGGCTGTGATAAAGACACCATATACGATATGGACAGGGAGAAATCCCAAGATGTCTTTCATGAGGATTTGGGGTTGTGAGGCTTACGTTCGACATCAAGTCTCAGACAAACTGGGACCCAAATCCGATAGGTGCTATTTTGTTGGATATCCCAAGGATACAAAGGGATATTACTTCTACATTCCCAGTCAGCACAAAGTGTTTGTGGCAAAGACTGGGGTTTTTCTAGAAAGGGATTTTGTTTCTAGAAAAACTAGTGGGAGTACGTTCGATCTTGAAGAAATTCAAGATAAGGACCATAACACTAAGACCTTGATGGAGGTTGAACAAGAACCACAAAGTGTTGTGGGTGATGAGATTGTTGCACAAAGAGTTGTGGAACAACCACCTGTTCAGGTAGACCTACCTCTTCGCAGGTCTGATAGGGTACATCGTCAGCCTGAGAGATACTCATTTCTCTTGTCTGACCATGATGACGTTATGCTCATTGAGAATGAGCCTACCTCCTATCAGGAAGCTGTGATGAGCCTAGATTCTGAGAAATGGCTAGAGGCCATGAGATCCGAGATGGAATCCATGTACACCAACCAAGTATGGACTTTGGTTGATCCACCTGAAGGGGTCAAACCCATTGGGTGTAAGTGGGTATTTAGGAGAAAGACTGATATGGATGGACTTACGCATACCTATAAGGGCCGATTGGTGGCTAAAGGTTTCAAGAAAATTCATGGTATTGACTATGATGAAACCTTTTCTCCAGTGGCGATGTTTAAGTCCATTCGGATCTTGCTTGCTATTGCAGCATACCACGATTATGAGATCTGACATATGGATGTCAAAACCGCGTTTCTGAATGGAAACTTACTCGAGGATGTGTACATGATACAACCTGAGGGTTTTGAAGATCCACAGCATACTGGGAAAGTATGCAAGCTGCAAAGTGTTGGTGCAATCGGCCCAGGTTGACTCGAGTTTGACTCGATCAGTACCTTGATAGGATTTTGATGATAGACAAAACTCATGACACGGGATTGTCATGGGAAAGTCCAACATGGGGTTGGCATGGAAAATCCAAGCATGGAGCTTGGTGTGGAAGTCCAAAGCATTGCGAAGCCGTGCGCTTGGTGTTTGGCATGGGAAATGCATTGCGAAGCCGTGCGCTTGGTGCATGTGGGAAGTCTTGAGGACTTGGTAAGTTCACTAGGCTCGGGGTCCTTGAGTCGGTGAAGGATGACATTGTGAAGCCGTGCGCTTGGTGCATCCGAGGGACCGCCGGACGGGGAGCGAATGGAGTGAGCCCAAAGGGAAGCATACTTCTAGGGCATGAGACGCGAAGGATGGCGTTGCGAAGCCGTGCGCTTGGCGCATCCGAGGGACGTAGGCCGAGGGAAGAGAGCTTCGGTGGGGAACTCCATGAGGGATAAGGTGGACTTGGCTAAGTGGCTAATACTGAGTGTCGGAGACTCAAACATCGTTATGTTTGAGATTTTAGCTGACATCAGTCGACTGGCATAGGTGCCAGTCGACTGCTCTAGGTCGTATGGGTTCGACCAGTGTTCGACTGAATCAAGTCTGGTGTTGATCCGATCGCCGAGGAGGGCGATCGATCGTTGAGCATCGATCGCTCAAGGGACGCAATGATCGATGACACTATGCACGCGCGAATGGAGTCGAGCTCACAAAGACTCGATCGATGGATGATCGGCCGAATGGGTGCCATCGATCGATGTGTGATCCGTTGGAACTTAGCCAACGTGGATCTGGCCGTTGTGAGACAACGGCTACAGGACCAGTCGACTGATGGTCACGATCAGTCGACTGATGGGCACGAAAACATCTTGATGCAGGTTATAAAAGGAGCACGAGTTGGAGGATTTCGCCAGGGTTTTTGTGGAACTATTGGAGGAGAATTGCTGCTGTATTCCAGTCCTTCAAGAGCCAATCAAAGCAAGCAACAAGAAAGCGATCAAAGCAATTGTGTAAAAGTTTTCTTTTGTATTATCTTTGTATTTCATATTACTTGTTGTAATAGCTTGTGAGAGGTTTCTCCACCTCCGACGTGTAGTCGAGAAGGAGTTTAGTTAGTGTCGTGTGCATAACTAGAGCTCGAGGAGCTCGCCCGTGGAGTAGGAACCATTCGGTTCCGAACCACGTATATCGTGTGTGTTTGCATGTGCTTATTTGTATTTGTGCATCTTGTTAGTATTGTTATTGTTATTCCGCTGCGCTAACAAGAATTGTAGACGAGCACGCAACGAGAACGAGTAAATTCCGACATCCAACGAACGAGGGCTATTCACCCCCCTCTAGCCGGCCAATCGATCCCCAACAAGTGGTATCAGAGCCGAGGTCGCTCTTCAAGGACTAACCGCCGCGAGAGCACTACAAATGGCCGGCTTCATCCATCCACCGAAATTCGATGGAGATTTTGCTTGGTGGAGAAAACGGATGGAGGTATATCTCGAAACCGATTTTGATTGTATGATTATTATAGAAAATGGTTTTGAGATGCCTAGGGACAAACACAACAAGCCCATTGAAAAATCAAAGTGGACCCAAGACCAAATCAAGAACTTCAAGACAAATCTCGAGGTAATTAAATTGATTAGTGATTTGTTACCTAACGCTATTTGGTCTAGATTGGGTCATTATAGGGATGCAAGGGAACTATGGAATAAGATAATAAATTTCCAAGAAAATTCCATCCCGGAGCAAGAACAAGAACAAGAACAAGAAGCATCCACATCCAGGAGAAGTGAAGATCGGGAAGAGGCCTCCACCACCTCCCTAGGTAACTCAAGTGTTATTATTTTAAATAAAAATCACATAATATGCTTTGAGTGTAGGGAGAAAGGGCATTATAAGAGCAAATGCCCTAATTTGGCTAAGAAGAAGGCATCGACACCAAAAGTCAACCCAGAGTCAAACGATGCCGGTGTTCCCAAAATCAAGAGCAAAGAGCACATTGTGTGCTTCAAATGCAATCAAAAGGGACACTACCGAAGCCGATGCCCTAGGGGGAGGAAGAAAGGGCAAGAAGGTGCAACTCATGTAGGGGGAGCTCCTAAAGCTAACCCTAAGGTACATTTAGTTAATGCACTTTTAATTCCTAAAGTCAAAAAGCATGCTAAAAATTATTTTAGTTCTCTTGCTATTATCAATGAAAAGCATGCTAAGAGAAATAACAAGGTGTATTGTCTAGGTGCCAAGCATGTTCATATAACTAAAGACAAACCTAGGACTCAAAACACTAGATCTATTTTACCTAGGGAGTCAATTAGGAGAATTGAAGAAAATTTGGGTGTTAATCCCAAGAAATCTAGGCATATGCCTAAAAAGAAAAACATTTCCCAAAAGATAAATGAAAATTCAAAATTGGAAAAATTAGAGTTAGAAAACCAAGCCTTGAGGTCAAGGCTAGAAAAATTGGAGAAGACCCTAGCAATAATATCAAATTCGGTTAAGGGGTCTAATGTACAAAAGTCAAGACCTAGAAAACAAGAAATGTCTAAGGGCAAGAAGGGTTTGAGTCACAAATCTATGTCCTACCATAATGTTCCATTTAATTATGGAACCACATCTAGGTCTAGGAAAACCAAGGCTAGTAGGGAAGCCATCCCTAAGTCTAGCCATGGTGTGTGTTTAGTGGCTAAGGACTTAAGAAAAATCAAGAAAGCCACTAAGAAGGTCAATGGAGGAGTCACCTCTAGAGTTGACCCAAGTAAAACCCATTTGACTAAGGCTTCAAAGCCAAAAAGGGTCATTAGGAAGGTATCTAGGGAAGTTATCCCTAGAGAATACCTTGTTAACCCAAGGAGCTCCAATAGATATTGGGTTCCTAAGAGCATGATCGATTCACGCTAAAATGGGTTAGGGTGTGTCAACCCTAAGTGGATGGGTAGTTAACCTAACCATAGTAGAGTTGACACATTAGGATGTGCCAATATGCTTGAAAAGTAAAAAATGATTTAAATTGGCGCAATTAGGTCATAGAGGTCATGGTGTGCCATTTTGGGTTTTTGGCACACTAGGGAAATGAATGGCATTAAGGCAAAATGAATTTAATTCCTAGAAATGGCAAATTAATTTTAACACTTAGGTATTCTATACCTTAGTATATTTTACTTGTCATGCTTTATTTGCCTTGCCATGTCATGACATCATTCTCATTTTCATCTATAAAAATGTCATGATCATGTTTAGATTTATGTTTAGATGTCATGTATGCTTAAGTTTCATTCACATGCCATGACATCATGATATTAGCATATGTTTTTATCTATATCATATCTATGCCATAATCATATCATGCATGAATTAAAATGGAGTTAAGGACTATGGCACAATTTGATGGGAATCAAAGAATATTGCCTTAGAAAGATGCATGAGAACATAAAGAAAACAAAACCCACATCTCACTAAAAACTTGACTTGTATACACATCTAGATATTGGTGAGATGTTTAGGAAAAAGAAATTAAAGGTTTTGAAAACATTTTGAAAACATTTTGAAAAACCTTGGTGAAGCCTATCTTTTGATAGCTATCACCATTGAATGAGATGATACAAAGATGGCTCTTTATTGAAGCTTTTCTTGAATTTTGGACTTTGTATCAATCTCCTAATTTAATGGGTAAAATAATTTTCCAATATTTTTCACCCAAAATGATTGTGATAAGTAATATACATACCAAAATTCAAGATTTATCAACCTATGTATACTTACTTATGGATTTGAACTGATTTAAATTCAAAATCAAGCTATTATATATCACCGACCGCCAGGAGGCCACGATCACTGAGGGTGTCAGTCGACTGGTTTCTGACGTAGTTGACTGACAATGCTGATTTCGAGTAAACTTTGTTGGTTAGGCCCATGTTCAGCTGTGTTTTGGTCACCTAACCACTCCTAACCCTAGGATATGCTTGGGAAAGCATTAGAGAGGGTGCGAATCCATTGGACATGGATTAGGAGTTGGGTTGAGGGTGAGTATCAATTTTAAGGTGGAAGGAGAGTTCATTGTTGAACTTTACCTTAATTTTGATTTGATTAATGTTCCTATTGGCTTAGGGACTCTCCAAGGACATTGTTGGTGCAATGGTCAAGGGGGAGCAAGCCTCTAGGGGGAGGTATCCATCATGGGAAGATGGATGTGTATTTCCTCATGGGAGGAAACTTGGGTTGCCTCTCTTTAAGTGATATGGGATCACTAGAAAGATGGTAGGCATGTGTTCCTCTAAGGGAGAGATTGTAAGATCTCATTGGGATATGAGACATTCATACCCTTGGGGAGGACCTTTTTGATGTAATGTCAAAAAGGGGGAGAAGTTACCAAGTTACCAATTAGGGTTCGTTGGAATTCTCATTGGGATATGAGAATTGCCAATATGGGAGAATTGGTAGACTTGAGATGGTAGTTTTGTCAATCATCAAAAAGGGGGAGATTGTTGGTGCAATCGGCCCAGGTTGACTCGAGTTTGACTCGATCAGTACCTTGATAGGATTTTGATGATAGACAAAACTCATGACACGGGATTGTCATGGGAAAGTCCAACATGGGGTTGGCATGGAAAATCCAAGCATGGAGCTTGGTGTGGAAGTCCAAAGCATTGCGAAGCCGTGCGCTTATGCATGTGGGAAGTCTTGAGGACTTGGTAAGTTCACTAGGCTCGGGGTCCTTGAGTCGGTGAAGGATGACATTGTGAAGCCGTGCGCTTGGTGCATCCGAGGGACCGCCGGACGGGGAGCGAATGGAGTGAGCCCAAAGGGAAGCATACTTCTAGGGCATGAGACGCGAAGGATGGCATTGCGAAGCCGTGCGCTTGGCGTATCCGAGGGACGTAGGCCGAGGGAAGAGAGCTTCGGTGGGGAACTCCATGAGGGATAAGGTGGACTTGGCTAAGTGGCTAATACTGAGTGTCAGAGACTCAAACATCGTTATGTTTGAGGTTTTAACCGACATCAGTCGACTGGCATAGGTGCCGATCATCGCTTCTAGGTCGTATGGGTTCGACCGGTGTTCATCAATCAAGTCTGGTGTCGAGTTGATCCGAGGAGGGCAATGATCGCTGGGAGCATCACGATCGATGACACTGCACGGGCAGAATGGAGTCGAGCTCACAAAGACTCGGATCGATGGATGATCAGTCGATTGATGGGTGCCATCAGTCGACTGATGTGTGATCCGTTGGAACTTAGCCAACGTGGATTTGGCCGTTGTGAGACAACGACTACAGGACCAGTCGACTGATGGTCACGATCAGTCGACTGATGGGCGCGAAAATAGCTTGATGCAGGTTATAAAAGGAGCACGAGTTGGAGGATTTCGCCAGGGTTTTTGTGGAACTATTGGAGGGGAATTGCTGCTGCATTCCAGTCCTTCAAGAGCCAATCAAAGCAAGCAATAAGAAAGCGATCAAAGCAATTGTGTAAAAGTTCTCTTTTGTATTGTCTTTGTATTTCATATTACTTGTTGTAATAGCTTGTGAGAGGTTTCTCCACCTCCGACGTGTAGTCGAGAAGGAGTTTAGTTAGTGCCGTGTGCATAACTAGAGCTCGAGGAGCTCGCCCGTGGAGTAGGAACCATTCGGTTCCGAACCACGTATATCGTGTGTGTTTGCGTGTGCTTATTTGTATTTGTGCATCTTGTTAGTATTGTTATTGTTATTCCGCTGCGCTAACAAGAATTGTAGACGAGGACACAACGAGAACGAGTAAATTCCGACATCCAACGAACGAGGGCTATTCACCCCCCTCTAGCCGGCCAATCGATCCCCAACACAAAGGTCCATTTATGGGCTAAAGCAAGCCTCTCGGAGCTGGAATCTTCGATTCGATGATGCGATCAAACAGTTTAATTTCATCAAGAATGAAGATGAACCCTGTGTCTACAAAAGGGTTAATGGGAATACAGTTATCTTCCTTATATTGTATGTGGATGACATACTGTTCATTGGGAATGACATCCCTTCTCTACAGTCTGTAAAGACTTGGCTGGGGACGTGCTTCTTAATGAAGGACTTAGGTGAAGCAGCCTATATTCTAGGCATCAAGATCTTTAGAGATAGATCTAAGAGATTGCTTGACCTAAGTCAGAGTACATACATTGACACGATATTACTACGGTTTACCATGCAGAATTCCAAGAAGGGACTTCTGCCGATGTCACATGGTGTGAGTCTTTCGAAGACTCAAAGTCCCTCTTCTAGAGAGGAGAGAGACCGCATGGATAAGATCCCTTACGCATCTACTATAGGATCTATCATGTACGCCATGCTGTGTACTCGTCATGATGTCTCGTATGCTTTGAGCATGATGAGTAGATACCAGTCAGATCCAGGTGAGCGTCACTGGATAGCAGTCAAGAATATTCTTAAGTACTTGAGAAGGACTAAAAAATATTTCTTGATATTTGGAGGCGATGAGGAGCTAGCTGTAAAGGGTTACAGTGATGCCAGCTTCCAAACTGACCAGGATGATTATAGATCGCAGTCAGGGTTCGTGTTTTGCTTGAATGGTAGCGCTGTGAGCTGGAAGAGTTCCAAGCAGGACACAGTTGCTGATTCTACAATAGAGACCAAATATATCGGTGCTTCCATCTCATTCGAGAGATTATCGATAGAGGAGATGTAAAGATTTGCAGAGTACCCACAGAGGCTAACATCGCAGATCCCTTGACCATGGCTTTGACACAGAAAAAACATGATGGTCACACTAGGTCATTGGGTATTAGATACTACGGTGAATGACACTAGTGCTAGTGGGAGATTGTTAGTGAAAGCCCTAGAGCCAATCATGTGATGATTATTGTATGGACTTTATTGTATCATATTCCTATTTATAAAGGCATGGTTATTATATTTACTTGTATTGGTGCCAAATAACTAAATATAATAATGTCCTTGAGTAGTAGGTTTTTATCTATATCAATCGATTGGTTGAATCGATAATGAGATGATATAGAGAACACGACTCTTAATCATTCCTAGTCGAGTATTAACATTCAGGGATAATGTTAATGCGTAGAGACTAACATGTAGGTCAACACGATGACTTAATCTCACAAGTCATGGATATGAGATATCAAGTTGACACATGGGTATGCATTGGAGAATGTATACTGAATGACCCGCCATGAGAAAGTATCATGGATTGTTATATAAGTTTCATATACTTTCTCATGTGACTATTAGTATAACTATTAGTCCTTAGACCTGAAGTCACCATGGTTCCCTATATAAGGAGTTGCATACTTTAGCTTCGTCAAACGTCACCCGTAAATGGGTGGACTATAAAGGCGATTACTGGGTATGTAACAAATTATGCGGAGGGATGTGAGTGATGTAGATGGGATCTATCCCTCCTATATGACAGGGGTGACATCGATATTCTTGATAGAGTGAGACCACGAAGTGCATGGCCATTCCCAAATGAGTTAATATGAGATATTGAGCTCATTTGATTAGAGTGAGTATACTTGGAGTTCAAGATATAGATTGTACCGAGGATGACACGGTCTATGTCTCAATTGGTCAATCTAGATGTCAAGGATAGAGGGACATTGTCACATATTGTGAGAGTCACAATTAGTAGTCACAAAGGTGATGTTGGAGCTCAACATTCTTGTAACTTGTGTAGCAATGATGTGTTGCTAGATACCGCTCATTGCTTATGTTCCTAAATCGGTTTAGGGACATTGCCAACATTACAAGAACCTATAGGGTCACACACTAAGGGCAATTAGATGGAGATTAGGTTCATATGATGAACCATGAGGATTAGGTTCATGGGATGAACCAAATTGGATTAAGAGTAATCCTAATTAGACTAATTGAGTTGGACTCAATTTGATTCAAGTGTTGAATGAGTCTAATTTAGATTTGATTCATCAAATCAATTTAAATTAATGAATAAAGATTCATTAAATTAAATTGACTTGAATCAAATGGTTGGATTTGATCAACCATGGGAAATAAGAGGTCAAGTTTGACTTGACTTGAGAGGGAAGATGAAAGGTCAAGTTTGACTTGACCAAATGTCATGTCATGATGATGACTTGGCATTGCCGGCCAATGATGATGCTCCACATCATCATTGACTTAGCATGTGGTGCCACTTCATGAGGGAGACCAAGAGCCATTGGCTCTTGGAGGAATTACATGCATGCTTTTAACCCCCCCCCCCCCCCCCCCCTAAGAAAAGTGGCCGACCACTATTACCATTAGATGGTGTATTCATTTTTGTGAGTTACACAAATTCATCTTCTTCCTTGGATCACCCTCTCAAGCTCTCCCAACCTCCTTGGCCGAAATTCCTAAAGGGTGCTAGCACACTCTAAGGTATTTTTCTCCACCTATTGCTTGTGTGGATACCAATAAAGGAGTGTGCACTTGACACTCTCGAGTTTCGGTGAACCTTTTGGACGAGCGAGATTTGCGAAGGGCGTCGCATCGAGGGTAACTTCTTATCATGTAGATCTAGAGTAGATCTAAAGGTATTAAACACATACATGTTAGTTTTATATTTTATACTTCGCACGGATCCGTGACCGGGGCTTCCGAGGTTTCCGCAACGCAAAAAGTGGTTTTTGCGGCTTGGAAAACCCAACAGCTATACGACAACAGAGAAATCAAGGGGGATTAAAGTTGAGTTAAAACTATCAAATTAGAGAAACAATAGTATGATAAACTCAAAACATGCCTTAAAATTGTGTCTACAAATTAATTCGTTGAATGAAGAAGAAGAAATAAATAAGGCAACTTAGGAGCATCTTTGAAGGTCAACAGGTGGCACCACTAACCATAGTCTCAAAATTAAAGCAATGATTATTGGAAAATGTGAATGAAAAAGTAGTGGAATGGATGAAGAAGAGTCCATTGTGTATAGGATTTTTAATTCCACATTGATAGTTTTAAGATTTAATTATTGATTTATATTATTTCACAAGCATATATGTCTGTTGTGAACAAATGCATAGGGTGAGACTCTCTCTCGTGCGCGCCCGTAGGAGGTGCAAATCCAGAGTCCGGATTGCACTAATCCCATGTGACTTGTGTACGCATTGAATTTTGATCAAGACAAAATTTGCCCAAGCGAATAAATCAATATTTTATCATTCGAACTATTTTTGTTCAAGTATAACGGATGCATTAATGTGATTAATTAATGAGACCCTAAACTATTGACATTTTACCGTCGATAAATAAAAATAATTAATGATTTTTATTTGGCTCTCTATGGGGATACTCTTACAAAAGGAGCCAAAGTCTTAAACAGAGAAATGGATTAGAATCCACTTGTGTTCCCTCTCACTCTCTCTTTGTCTATCGAGCACTTCTTTCCACTCGACAGAATCCCTATGATAGTCTTTGGGTACCTCTCAGTTCACCATGACCATCGGTGTTCTTATTAGGACCTATGTGCCCGCGAGAGGGGGGGGTGAATAGCATTGTCGTCGGTTTGATGATATTTGTTCGTGTTCGTCTCTACAAATCATGTTAGCGCAGTGGAAATAATAATAACAAGAATAAAACACGACAATCACAATCACAAGACAAATACACTAAGATATAATATGGTTCGGAATTTCAAGGTTCCTACTTCACGGATTAGGCTTGAATGAGCCCTAGCGATGCAAACACACACCACTACTCAATCACTCCTTTTCAACAACACGTCGGAGGTGGAGAAATCTCATACAATGATTACAACAGTAATACAAAACAAATACAAGCAAATACAAAGTGAAATGTAAAGAACACTTTACAAACTAGGGTTTTGAGCGCTTGCTTGTTGGTTGCTTGGATGAGCTTGAAGGACCCTGAAATTCACCTACACTTCGCCTTCAAATTGCCTCAAGAAAGCTCCCAAAGAACCAATGCTGAAATCTCCCACAAGCTACTCCTTTTAACCTGCAACGGGTTGATTTCGCACCTAGCAGTCGACTACCATAAGACCCCAGTCGACTGCCAATATTATCACTGTGAGACAATGGCTTGATCCACGCTAGAAAAACTCCAACGGATCAGTTGACAATTGACTGCCAGCATCATCAGTCGAATGCCAATGCCGTAGCTGACTGCCCAGTCGGCTACCGAGCGTTCTGTGCTCATAAACTCAACTAGCAATCGACTGCCATCCATGACAGTCGACTGATCAGGCTATCAGTCGACTGCCCAATGCTGGTAGTCGACTGCTAGGCCATTTTGCTGCAGTCGAACCCTAGTCGACTCACGGCAGTCGACTGGTCATAATCTTAGTCGACTGCTGAGTGTCTACTCGGCTGCTAAGTATCAAAACACTTGACCAGTCGACTAGTCCATAATCCTAGTCGACTGACAAACCTCAACCATGAGGTTTAACACCAAGTATGATGCCCTCATACTTTCTAGACCACCCTTAGCCTAAACCTAAGCCTTCTAACCACCTCCATCAGCCTCACGCCTATCGGATCCCTCCAAGTCATCCATGATTTATTCATCCATATGCTAGACTTCAAGTGCTTCCATCGACTATTGTCATGCTAACGGTGTCTACACCGCCAAGGCACATTAGATTTATGCTGCGAAGACCACGCTTGGACTTTACGCCGCTAATTGTTGGGTTTTTGGCACCGCGGGGAGTGTGTAACATGTTTCGTAAACATGTGCACAACAGAAGAAATAAAAATAATAAATCTACATTTATTACAACACACACATCACACGCATGCATAGTACAACATGTGTAGACATAACCATAAATTTAAATTTTGCAATAAAAGGAAATTTAACTACGTATACCTTACGTATCACGTGTAGCGGGAAAGACATCGACTGGAACGATCCTCACTAGAATCGTCTCTATCCGTATTCACGCCGAGTATCTTCGGGATGACTTCACCAAGTCACGAGCCTCGTCTTCATACGGGTTACTAGCCTCGTGTTGAAGACGATGTGATCGAGAGAAGATCACGATCCGAATCCAAATTCGGATCCAAAACCGAGTCCTCAAAACTCGCTTCTCTGGAGATGTATTCATCAACCGTTTGACGAATCCTTCGTCCTCCACCTATGAGGATTACCGGAGATCGAATCCCCAGCAAGGCTACCACTGTCGGAGCTCCAAATGTCGTCCAAATGATGCTCCGATGAGAGGGAAACGAGCTGTCTTGAAAACTGGACAGCTTTGGTGGAGGAGTAGGGGCCGGCCAAAAAGGAAAGGTGGAAGCTCACCTTATTACCGAACCCAAGGGAGATCACCGGAGCTCCTCTGGAAGCAGCTCGACGCCGGCAAGTGGAGAAGACGGCAGCAGCTGGTCGCCGGTTGGAGGAGATGGGCGGCGGCACTAGGGTTGGCGCCGACTTCTTCAAAGGGGAGGAGGTGGGCGGCAACTCTAGGTTAGGGCCTTTTTGATTAGGGATTAACAAACCCTTAAGCCCTCTTTTATAGAGAACTAATTCTCTTAATGGTTATTGGATCATAACCATAAGGCCCGTTAACCCGCTCCATTAATATAAGTTAAAATAAACCAAACCATGATGGTTTATTTTAAGTTAAAACGAACCGAACCAACTTTGGTTCACCCGTTTAAAATAAACCAAACCCTTTGGTTTATTCTCCTCCATTGGATTAGAACCAAACAATTTTGGTTCATCCATTATGTCTTTATAAGACACGGCCCATCCACGCTTCCATTGCGACTGAAACGATTTCATGCTCGCTTTTTGTTTGGTCCAACCAAACTTAGTTTCTCTTGGTCTGAGAATCTCATTCTCAAGCTTGTTTTAAATCCTTCAGATTACGCTCGTTGTGCGTGTGACCAAATAGATTCTCAGTTTATGTTGGCCGTCTATAATTAACCATTAATTATAGAACGATCATGAGTGACACCTAGTAGTACATCATGATCCCCAATTAATCGAAATAATCAATGGTTGATCCAGAACTATTTCTAAAACCCTTTAGTAGCTCGAATGAATCATGCCCCATTCCCTTCACTCATCTTATACCCACTTGGTTCAGGACATGGTCTATAGTGTCAGTCTCCACTAGGCTGACTACGTCACACCTAGCCCAAGTATCATTTCCTCGTCCTACGGATTCTAGTTACTGCACATGTATCGAAGAGTACCTTACTCTAAACATGTAATGCTTTGGCCAAAGACTTTAGTAACAATCCGACGAGAGGCCATGGGTATACATCTCCTCGCAAGGAGTGGTGAATCCTTTATAGGCTATTCAAACACCTTCGATCACTTCGACTTATACCCAATCATCCCGGGTCCACATCTCCTCGGAGATGCTTGCTTAAGATGTCAAAGCATAAGTCTTTATGATCAAGATGACTTGAATACCGCAAGTCAAAGAAACATCGCACTTAAGCTGCAGTAAGAACTTCATTGACATATCTATATATGCAGAGAACCATATGAAGTCTTACGGTTGGTCACTCCAACGAACTAGTTACCATAACTAGCATCCACGATTAACTCCGGACATCACAATGTCTCCAGCCAGTGAGAATCAGCTGCTTGGATACACCAAGGAGTATACCTCGTGCTAGTCTCGACAGAATCAATGGTGTCCAAATCCATCAATTCATCGACTAGGGATAATTCTGATACATCACAATTACACATGTAGAGATACTCACTAGTTGTGATCCAATCACATATTCTCTCATGCTGTGATTCGTATCGCGGGCATTCAGTAAATGAGTTTAAGATCCAATCAAATACATGAAACCATGTATACTCAAATAGTGAATCTTCATTTATCATATAAATGGTTCGTACATAAGGCGATTGCCTTAGGACATCTCTCATTTATTACTAACAGACTCCCACTTTGTAAAATACGGTAAAAAAAAAAAAATTAACTCCTTTAATTAATTAGGATTAATTAGTGGGCTAATGGGGTTAATTATCTTATTGGGTTGAAATTGGGCTTGGGATGATTGGGCTTGGGCTGTTGGACTCTCTCTATTGGGCCAAAATCGTTGGGCTGGAATTGAGTTGGATCCGGGTTGACTTGGACTGGACTTAGGTTAGCTTTGGTTTAGACTTGAGCTAGCTCAGTCAATTGGCTGGGTTTTTTTACGAAACCTTTCGAACCGAACCCCAAAACCCGATCCGCAGCTTCTTCCACAGATTGCGATCGCACGATTTCCTCCTCCCCTCTCTCGCGGCGATTTCAACTCCGTCGCTTCTTCTTCCTTCGAAGCCGGCGTATCGCTGCCGCCGACGGGAAGATCCGGCCATTTATACGCTTTTTCTCGCTTCTCGCCTCTTCAATCGCACTCGCCACGGCAATTTCTTCTCCTGCACCATCGGCGATCGGTTTTCCTTTTCTGAGGTTTCCGCTGAGCAAACGGCCGTCGCCGCTCGCACCCTCCTCGCCAGCGAACCACCGCCGCCACTTTTCCCGAGCTGGATCTCACCTCTTGCGATGATTTGCCACCTTCGACGCCGAGCTAGTCGATCTCTTCCCGAGCGTCGCTATCACTACCGAGTCTCACCGCCTGGCCAGAGCTACTCGTCGCTGCCACTTCATCGCTACTAGATCCCTACTTCTCTATCTCCGATTGTTTTTTTGTTGTTTCTTTCTCTCCGCGAGCACCGCAGCATACCGGATGCGCCGGGCGCCTCCAGCAGCCTTCTTCCTTTCTCCGATCCAAATAGCCGTCCTGCTCGGTGAGCCGCCTACGGCCGCGTCGAGCTAGGAGAGTAGATTGAAAGGGGAATTGGTGAGCTGCGGCAAGGTAGGTTTTGGTGTGATTTTGTTCACAAAGAATTAGTAAACTGGATTTGTGTATTGTCACAAAGAACATTGAGTGTGATGGCTCTGCTTTCCAGCAGTTGAGGACATTCCTACCAAAGAATGGGATTTTTGATTCGGTTTCCTTGTATGTGTGATTGAGGTGGAGCTAAGGAATGCTGGATTTGTATTGGCAGTATAAGGTAAGTTTCGATTTGGTTGTGTTATAACTGTGCAACAGATTGTGTAGGGGTATTACTCTTGGATTTAACAGTGGGATTAATCGATAATGGATTGTACTTCCAGATTCGTAGTGGAAAAGTGAATCAGTATACGAGATGAGTTTTGATATAGATAATTGTATGTAGGTGATATTAGATCTATAGAAGATAATATTATCATGTTTGATTTCAGGTATTGGTGATGTTTGATAGTTAGTGAGTGATATTGTTCTATTGGAGGATACCAGTTGTAGCTTGATGGTAATTGTGGGGTATGGAGATTTCAAGCAACGAAGGTAAGCTTTGATTCTGAATGTTATGTTATAGGCTATGTTATAGTTGTGTAACAAATGTACAAGACTTTGATTTAGGACTGTCTTGTGGACGTGAGGACAAAGGATGTTTTCAGATGAGTCTTCATATCAGGTGGGTAATATCTACCTGGTCCGGTAGTTTTGATCAAATTCCTGTGCATGATCTTAGATTTATGTTTATACCTGTTTACCTTAAATCCACTCTTATTTAATCATATGCTTGTACTGCCTTGACCTTTGAGATATAAACTCTGGTACTTCATTGATTATCTAGCTCGGATAGGAACTATAAACCCTATTATGTATTAGCTGATAGATGTTCAGTAAGTACATGTGGTTAGGGTTATCTTTATGACCTCAGATAGGGTTACTGTGTTACCTAACTAGAGTTAGGTGATGGATTGGGTTATGGAGTCGATCGTGATATCATATCCGTATTAGTGGTGCATTTATGATGGATCTGGTTGTCTGTGCATAGATAAGTGTATGGTTGTCAGTATGTGACCATGGACTAGAGGTCCTAGCGCGATGGTATATCCATTATGGATTGTGTGCCTGTGTATGGTTATATGGACGATCGATTGTATATCGCTACTGACTAGAGGTCTTAGCGTGGTTAACTATCAGATGAGTATGACTCTTTGTGCGATAGAGAGAGTCTTGTGATTGTAGTCCTTGCATAGTTGACTTTTGGTTGACCAGGACTCCCCATGGGATAGGGAGTGAGGCGAGGATACATGTATGGAGCTATGCATCATTACATTGCATGCATGCTGACGACTGGGTCTCCCTTGTGGATGAGACGGATCGTCAGTCATCCTGCCTCCCCGACCACTCGGGGTAGTGGTAGCAGGGTTGAGGGCAGAGCATTGGATGTGCCGCGTACCACTATGGATGGTGGTAGCCGGAGATCGCACCGCCACTGTAGAGTGGTGCACTTTTCGCCCACTATAGACGGTGGTTGTGTGAGGTGCATTGTCTGGCGGCGCTTGTCTACTCATGGGTAGGGACGTGGCTCTGGCGTGAGGGCCCTAGGAGTAGTTAGCTTTTTACGCTTATACGCTACTCGCCATACTACTAACTCGACCACTCGAGAGTGGTGGCGATTGAGTCGGGCTAGTTGTCATTTGTCGCCATGCCACCACGCCACTCTGGGGTCGTGGTTGGACGGGTCCGCAGACAGTGACCATGCATATGCATTGCTGATATATATGTATGCATGTATTTGATATATGTTTTACATATGCCTGGGAGATGCTGCATTTGATTGAGCTATGATTGTTGCACATGCTTGTACATCATGATACATGTCATTTGCATTTTTATTTACTGCTATGTGTTGAGCATGATACATGCGTTGATTCAGACTGTTATATGCATTTGATTAGCATCATGTCATTGTGTGGTACGGACCGGGTTGTTATTACAGGCGATCATATACTGTTCATATGTCTGAGTATTGGTCAGGTATGGGATTGACCTGGTACGTTATATGGTTATGTTATAGTATACCTGTTCAGGATGATCTAGCATATGGCATTACAGACCGTCAGGTACGTTGGTACATTACTTTATGTTCAGTTGATTAGTGTAGTATATACACCGAGTATGACTTTACTGTAGTTACTTGTTATTAGATTTGGATATGACTGTATGTCTATTGGACTCATGCTGTATACCTGTAGATCATCACATGTATACTTGTAGATCTATCCTTATATATATTGTTCATGCACTTTCTATATATTACCCCTGAGTTTATACTCACCACCCCGGGACCCTGGGCTTTCTGTCGCCCAGATAACAGGTAGAAGATTCCTTGGACGTTTGGAGCTCCGCCAGCTGATCCCATCTCACACCGGACGGATGGATATGTTTTCCATATTGTTGTATTACTATGGATTGTTGTTTTGGGGTTTTTACGCCGTATTGTTTCCGTATCTGTGATATACGGATGTGTGGTATGTATTTGGTCTTTGATTCGACTTCTATTATGTTTCTTGTTGTGTCAAGTCACTCCGGAGTGCACAGTTGGGTCATTGTATCTTGTTGATCTGTTTGTATTATTTCCGCTGTGTTTATTATGTTTGATATGATGATATCTGTGTATATCATATTGTTGTTGTGGGCCTACGGGCCTTGTATTAACCCGATATGTTGCCACGTACAGGGGAGGTGCCGTCCGTTTGTTTTTCGGCACGACATACTCTTGGGGTGTGACAATTTTATTGGTATCAAAGCCCTAGGTTGCGAAGTCCATTTTCGGATTTTATTTCGTTCGGACATCGAGTTTTACTTTACTCGGTCTTGGTTTTGTGAGTTCTGGGATCTGGCTATTGCGGACATCTCCGAGCTACAAGGTTTAAGGTATGTTAACTGTTATTACATATCCTTCTGTTGGCTATGCATTTAGTTGCTTATAACATAGATAACTTGTAGGGTATTGGTCAGTATTCGTAACTGTGGTTTGTGTTGGCCACGGGAACGACATGTTGAGGTTATTAGATATGTACCTGCTATCGAAAAGGTAATTACCTTTGAGAGCCGACTGATACCGAGTCGGAAAGCAGGGGTTAGGTAGTCACATCTCTTGTGGAGATCAAGGATTACGATCCTAAGATTTTCACTAATTATGTTAGTCAGATCATTACCTATGGGGTAATGAACTGCGCGAGTACACTATTGCTGATGTAGATAATAGAGGATTAGTTTGGAGATATTCATGGGGATTTTGATCCTCGTACTGGTCGTTCTAAGTTGTATAACATTGGAAGTACTTCTAGAGTACTTGACTCGGGTTATACGAAGATAGTAGTGTTTGTCGAATACCATTATCCGGATTTAGCCGGTACTTGGTGGAAGAGATAGGAAATAACCTTCGAGAAATCACACATCACTTGGCCACGGTGTAGTGATGTTGTGAGAGGGTATATTTCCATGTCATTTTTTTTACTCATCGTCAGGGAATTCTTGAGCTTCAGGTTGGGTGATCGTCTGGTGACGAAAGTACCATACAAAGTCGCTAGACTTGCGAGAGTTATGACCCCCTAATAGCTCGAGAATGCGATTGGGTTGGTTTTGGCCACCCACAGGTTATCGATTGACATCTTTATCAGGATGTTTGGATCTCCTACCAGATCCTACCGGAAGTGTATAGACCGAGTCATGTGTATAGAAATGACTCCGTAGTAAGTGTTTTAAAGAGTTGGAGATTTGATAAGCAGATATTGCGAGTCAAATTATTGGAATTCGAAATCTCCAAATGTTGGATAAAAGGAGCAAGATTAAAGTCGTAAGTCACGAGCGACTATTGTAGAGTTTTCCGATCATAGAAGAGTGATTGTAGATTGTCAGCAGCTTCTCATGTTTATCAGTGAACTCAGAGGAAAGACTCCGAAGGGAGATTATGTGTGCGTATCGGTCACGACGACACGAGTCGATTATCCGATGGACCATTGTATCTGCTCCTACTATAAGCCTAGATCTCACGAGGAGAGTATGTATTTTGAAGACTCAGTTGAAGACTATGGATGATGCTTTCGAGCGGACGATCCACAACCTCGGAAGCCGAGATTATTACAGAAGATTAGGTTATCACATCAGCAGCGATCTACTACCCCAGATATAGTTGGAGTTCTTTGATACTTTCATCCGGAAGAAGTAAGTTACTCAGCAGTATCAGCCGAAGACATCTCAGAAGATTCAGACATTCAGACAACAACTGTTACCTTCCCAGATGACAATAAATCAATTACCTTCAGCGTAGTTATGATTTGTTCGAGGAGAGAGAGTATACGAGAAGGTCGATCTATGGTATTCTTGATTGTAAAGTACCTTTCGCAGAGTTGGAGCGTGCTACGATGTTGACAGTTCTTCAGTATGTTACAGTCGGATGTATATTCTCTGCCAGTACAACAGTGGTTATCATCTCCGTGCAGTTGTTTCAGTTTGTACCTCCATTTTCAGCAGTTGATTTCAGTTCCTCCATGATAGTCTTTTGCATCTACATGAGCTCAGCCGTCCAGAACAGATGTTGGGCAAGTTTACATGATTACTCGAGAAGAAGTATAGAAGACTGAAGGATCGGTCCTTCGGGGTATTACTTTAAGTTATCCTATTTGCAGATATATCGAGAGATACTGGTAGTTATAGGTATCTTTGTTTAGAATGTTCTTATATAGGATTAGAAGGGTTCCTATCGACTTGTGGGTTGGTGATTTTTCTCTACCATCTGGTGAGATGTTGATCGACAACCAAGAAGTCAAGGGATACTCTTAGCCTTTGCTAGACATACCTCCACTATAGACATATCCTTACGGATAGTTGGATTGTTGGGTGTTGGTATACTAGGACTCTCGGATGTACGTATAATCTGAGAGTATTCGGATATAGTTTCGGATGAACTCCTGGGCTTGCCACTGCATGGGCAAGTAGGAATATGCGATTGAGGTGATTTCGGGAATAGTCCTGATATTGGAGACCTCATACCGAGAGATGATTTTTTTTTATGGGTATCAGTGTTGCTAAACACTATGGGAGATTTATCTTTCCTCGTGTTTCTTCTTGAGAACACTCGTAACTCTTTGTTAGAAGAGAGTCAGACCTTGAGTGTATACATCGATTATCGATGATGGGATACAGGTGTGTAGAAGATGATATTTCATACTTTGTATGAATTTAGAAGATGTTGATAATGTTATTAGACTTATCAACGATTTAGTTGTTCATGAATTTGAGGAATCAATTACTTTTGGAGTATTTGAGATCGATTGTCATCATATATGTGGAGGATATATTTATGGATATATTCCCAATCTTGAGGGAAGTTGTGGTTTCCCTAGATTGATTTGGTATTTACCCTAGATGAGGATAGGATGTTTTAGCGATACTATACTGTCGACTTGTGGGACCAAGAGGGTGATGGCAATCACCTGGTCGGAAGTTTGTGAAGCTAGGTTTCAAGGCCTAGACGGTGGCTGACTTTTGTGTCAGTGTTAATTAATCTGTCCGATATGGATGGAAGGGTATTGTACGCAGAGGCATCATTTCAGGGATTAGGAGTGATTCTAATGTCGTTGAATGAAACGTATATTATATGTATACTAGTTGAGAAACTAACGAGATTAGTCATTATAGTCTTCCAGTCACTTATAGTGTTGTGTGACAGAGTGAAATTTTGGACATTAGATTAATTTCTCTTGTGAGAATAAATCTCTGTCTTTGGGAAGGGTAGTAGTTCCCAGAGTTGCATTCGATTTAGGAAGAGTTGTTTCAGGAAACTCTTCATTCAAGAGTGATGATTTATTCGGAGTATATCCGAAAATAGTGAGTAGTGAGACGTTCCAGTGGGTGGAACGATGTGGGGGACATGGATGATTTCGTAGTTTGATGTTGGGTATGCCAACAAGCAAAGGTGGAATATTGTGATCGGTAGGGTTTTGTACCGTGATGAAGTGAGAGCCTAGTACGTTAGACTGTGTTGGGAGATTATCTAGAATTCGGAAAGGACTTGATCAGATTTGGATAGTCGATGATCGATTAGCTAGGTCTGCTCATTTTCTTTCGAGCTGTAAGATGAACTCCGTTGGATCGCTTGATGAAATTATATCCATGGAGTATCCTTGGGTATCATTTTTGATAGTGATTCATGATTCACCTTACGATTCTGGCAAAGTCTCCCACCAGTTATGGATATAGAGCTCCATTTTGGTACAGTTATTGACCTCTTAATAGGTTGATAGAGAGTGTATATAAGAGCTGGAATATAATATTCGAGCTCAGTACCCCACTTAGTCACTTGAGGTGTGACTTTGCTCCGGATACTTAAGATGGTTATTGTGACATCTCGTACAAGTATATAAGTCGGAAATTTGGGGACCAAATTTTTATAAGTGGGGGAGAATGTAAAATACGGTAAAAAAAAAAAATTAACTCCTTTAATTAATTAGGATTAATTAGTGGGCTAATGGGGTTAATTATCTTATTGGGTTGAAATTGGGCTTAGGCTGATTGGGCTTGGGCTGTTGGACTCTCTCTATTGGGCCAAAATCGTTGGGCTGGAATTGAGTTGGATCCGGGTTGACTTGGACTGGACTTAGGTTAGCTTTGGTTTAGACTTGAGCTAGCTCAGTCAATTGGCTGGGTTTTTTTACGAAACCTTTCGAACCGAACCCCAAAACCCGATCCGCAGCTTCTTTCACAGATCGCGATCGCGCGATTTCCTCCTCCCCTCTCTCGCGGCGATTTCGACTCCGTCGCTTCTTCCTTCGCGAGCCGGCGACTGCTGCTGTCGACGGTGGAAGATCCGGCCATTTCTCTTCTGCTTTTTCCTCGCTTCTCGTCTCTTCCGAATCGCAGCTGCCGCCGGCAATTTCTTCTCCCCGGTGCACCATCGGCGATTGGTTTTCCCTTTCGACATTGTCGGAGGCTTCGTTGGAGCAGTCGGCCGGTCGTTGCTGCCTCTGCTCAGTCCTCCTCGCCGCGAGAACCAGCTGCCGCCGACTTTCCCGAGCTGGATCTCACCTCTTGCGATGATTTGCCACCTTCGACGCCGAGCTAGTCGATCTCTTCCCCGATGCTGCCTATCACCACAGTCAGAGCTCCGTCACCGCCCCGGTCAGAGCTACTCATCGTTGCCACTTCATCGCTACTAGATCCCTACTTCTCTATCTCCGATTGTTTTTTTTTGTTGTTTCTTTCTCTCCGTCGAGCACCGCAGCGGCTGGATGCGTCGGCGCCTCTCCAGCAGCTTCTTCCTTTTTCCGATCCAAATAGCGGCCTGCCGTCGGTGGTGCCTCGTGATTCTGCCGTAGCTAGGAGAGTAGATTGAAAGGGGAATTGGTGTGAGCTGCGTTGCAAGGTAGGTTTTGGTGTGATTTTGTTCACAGCAATTAGTAAACTGGATTTTTGTATTGTCACAGCAACATTGAGTGTGATGGCTCTGTTTCCAGCAGGTTGAGGACATTCCGGCCAGCAGCTGGGATTTTTGATTCGCTGTCCTTGTATGTGTGATCGAGGTGGAGCTAAGGAATGCTGGATTTGTATTGGCAGTATAAGGTAAGTTTCGATTTGGTTGTGTTATAAGCTGCAGCCAGATTGTGTAGGGGTATTACTCTTGGATTTAACAGTGGGATTAATCGATAATGGATTGTACTTCCAGATTCGTAGTGGAAAAGTGAATCAGTATACGAGATGAGTTTTGATATAGATAATTGTATGTAGGTGATATTAGATCTATAGCAGATAATATTATCATGTTTGATTTCAGGTATTGGTGATGTTTGATAGTTAGCGAGTGATATTGTTCTATTGGAGGATACCGGTTGTAGCTTGATGGTAATTGTGGGGTATGGAGATTTCAAGCAACGAAGGTAAGCTTTGATTCTGAATGTTATGTTATAGGCTATGTTATAGTTGTGTAACAAATGTACAAGACTTTGATTTAGGACTGTCTTGTGGACGTGAGGACAAAGGATGTTTTCAGATGAGTCTTCGTATCAGGTGGGTAATATCTACCTGGTCCGATAGTTTTTATCAAATTCCTGTGCATGATCTTGGATTTATGTTTATACCTGTTTACCTTAAATCCACTCTTATTTAATCATATGCTTGTACTGCCTTGACCTTTGAGATATAAACTCTGGTACTTCATTGATTATCTAGCTCGGATAGGAACTATAAACCCTATTATGTATTAGCTGATAGATGTTCAGTAAGTACATGTGGTTAGGGTTATCTTTATGACCTCAGATAGGGTTACTGTGTTACCTAACTAGAGTTAGGTGATGGATTGGGTTATGGAGTCGATCGTGATATCATATCCGTATTAGTGGTGCATTTATGATGGATCTGGTTGTCTGTGCATAGATAAGTGTATGGTTGTCAGTATGTGACCATGGACTAGAGGTCCTAGCGCGATGGTATATCCATTATGGATTGTGTGCCTGTGTATGGTTATATGGATGGTCGATTGTATATCGCTACTGACTAGAGGTCTTAGCGTGGTTAACTGTCAGATGAGTATGACTCTTTGTGTGATAGAGAGAGTCTTGTGATTGTAGTCCTTGCATAGTTGACTTTTGGTTGACCAGGACTCCCCATGGGATAGGGAGTGAGGCGAGGATACATGTATGGAGCTATGCATCATTACATTGCATGCATGCTGACGACTGGGTCTCCCTTGTGGATGAGACGGGTCGTCAGTCATCCTGCCTCCCCGGCCACTCGGGGTAGTGGTAGCAGGGTTGAGGGCAGAGCATTGGATGTGCCGCGCTCGGCCACTATGGATGGTGGTAGCTGGAGATGCACACCTGGCCACTGTGCAGAGTGGTGTTAGCACTCGCCCACTATAGACGGTGGTTGTGTGAGGTGCAATTGTCCTGTGTGCGGCGTTTGTCTACTCATGGGTAGGGACAGCGTGGCTTGCAGCAGGGGCCCCTAGGAGTAGTTAGCTTTTTACGCTTATACGCTACTCAGTCATACTACCTAACTCGACCACTCGAGAGTGGTGGCAGCTGGAGTCGGGCTAGTTGTCATTTGTCGTGCCACCCTGGCCACTCTGGGGTCGTGGTTGACGGTCCATCAGACAGTGACCATGCATATGCATTGCTGATATATATGTATGCATGTATTTGATATATGTTTTACATATGCCTGGGAGATGCTGCATTTGATTGAGCTATGATTGTTGCACATGCTTGTACATCATGATACATGTCATTTGCATTTTTATTTACTGCTATGTGTTGAGCATGATACATGCGTTGATTCAGACTGTTATATGCATTTGATTAGCATCGTGGTACGACCGGGTTGTTATTACAGCGCATCATATCGCTCATATGTCTGAGTATTGGTCAGGTATGGGATTGACCTGGTACGTTATATGGTTATGTTATAGTATACCTGTTCAGGATGATCTAGCATATGGCGTTACAGACCGTCAGGTACGTTGGTACATTACTTTATGTTCAGTTGATTAGTTTAGTATATACACCGAGTATGACTTTACTGTAGTTACTTGTTATTAGATTTGGATATGACTGTATGTCTATTGGACTCATGCTGTATACCTGTAGATCATCACATGTATACTTGTAGATCTATCCTTATATATATTGTTCATGCACTTTCTATATATTACCCCTGAGTTTATACTCACCACCCCGGGACCCTGGGCTTTCTGTCGCCCAGATAACAGGTAGAAGATTCCTTGGACGTTTGGAGCTCCGCCAGCTGATCCCATCTCACACCGGACGGATGGATATGTTTTTTATATTGTTGTATTACTATGGATTGTTGTTTTGGGGTTTTTACGCCGTATTGTTTCCGTATCTGTGATATACGGATGTGTGATATGTATTTGGTCTTTGATTCGACTTCTATTATGTTTCTTGTTGTGTCAAGTCACTCCGGAGTGCACAGTTGGGTCATTGTATCTTGTTGATCTGTTTGTATTGTTTCCGCTGTGTTTATTATGTTTGATATGATGATATCTGTGTATATCATATTGTTGTTGTGGGCCTACGGGCCTTGTATTAACCCGATATGTTGCCACGTTCAGGGGAGGTGCCGTCCGTTTGTTTTTCGGCACGGCATACTCTCGGGGCGTGACACACTTGGCCTAATGCCAATCGCTATGGTATCCAATACCATAAGATCTAACATGACCCTCAAACTTACTTTGAGGTAATGCTTTAGTCAAAGGATCCGCTAAGTTCCTTTCAGTGGAGATTTTCTCGATTTGTATTTCTTTCCTACTGATGATCTCTCTGATAAGATGATAGCGACGAAGCATATGTTTGGATCGTTGATGAAACCTTGGCTCTTTCGCCTATGCAATTGCTCCATTGTTGTCGCAGTAGACCTGTATTGCTTCAACAATGGCTGGAATCACACCAAGTTCATAAATGAACTTCTTGATCCAAACCGTTTCCTTTGCTGCTTCCGAAGCTTCAATGTATTCTGCCTCAGTGGTAGAATCCGCTACAGTGTCTTGTTTGGAACTTTTTTAACTCACTGCGCCCCCATTCAAGGTGAACACGTATCCAGACTGAGACCTGGAATCATCCTTGTCTGTCTGGAAGCTGGCATCCGTATACCCGCGTATCACCATGTCCCCTTCTCCATATATTAGGAACACATCCTTAGTTCTTCTTAAGTACTTAAGGATCGTCTTAACAACCACCCAATGATCCATTCCTGGATCAGACTGGTATCTGCTCGTGACACTCAGAGCATACGATACATCGGGCCTCGTACATAACATAGCATACATGATAGATCCTATTGCGGATGCATAGGGAATCTTACTCATGCAAATCCTCTCGTCTTCTGTGCGCGGACACATAGACTTCGAAAGGTGTACCCCATGCCTGATGGGTAGGAAACCTTTCTTGGATTCCGACATGCTAAACCTCTTTAGCACTCGGTCTATATATGTAGACTGCGAAAGACCAAGCAACCGTTTCGATCTATCTCTATAGATCTTAATCCCGAGGATGTAGGTTGCTTCTCCCAGGTCTTTCATGGAGAATGTCTTGGATAACCAAACTTTAACTGACTGTAAGATTGAAACATCGTTTCCTATAAGTAATATGTCATCGACATACAATACTAGGAACACGACTGCACTCCCACTAACCTTCTTGTATACACAAGGTTCATCTGGATTTTGTGAGAAATCAAACTTTTTTATTGTCTCATCAAAATGGATATTCCAGCTCCTGGATGCTTGCTTCAATCCATATATGGACCGTCGCAATTTGCATACCTTGGTTTTATCAATCGACGTGAAACCCTCAGGCTGTATT
Source organism: Wurfbainia villosa (assembly GCA_025175895.1). Classification (NCBI taxonomy): domain Eukaryota; kingdom Viridiplantae; phylum Streptophyta; class Magnoliopsida; order Zingiberales; family Zingiberaceae; genus Wurfbainia; species Wurfbainia villosa. The sequence goes on from CM045996.1 coordinate 89,077,337, forward strand.
ATATAAACCGTCCTCGAGCAGTTTTCCATTAAGAAAAGTTATTTTCACATCCATCTGCCATATCTCATAATCATAATGAGCCGCTATGGCCAGGAGCATCCGAATGGATTTAAGCATAGCTACAGGCGAATAGGTTTCGTCATAATCAATACCTTGTTTTTGACGATATCCTTTTGCCACTAATCTAGCTTTATAGGTAATCACATTACCATCCATGTCGGTTTTCTTCTTGAAAACCCACTTGCACCCTATAGGCTTGATGCCTTCAGGTGGGTCAACCAAGTTCCAAACTTGGTTTTCATACATGGAATCCATTTCCGACTTCATGGCTTCAAGCCACTTATCCCTTTCTGAACTTATCAGCACTTCTTCATAACTAGTAGGCTCCTCATCATCAATGAGTAACACGTCGTTCGATTCACTTACGAGAAATCCATATCTCTCAGGAATGTTGCGTGTTCTACCAGATCTACGAAGATGTGGTGTTATAGTAGGTCCAGCCGATTGCTCATCACTATGAGTTATTGGCTGTTGTGCTTCACCAGGTATCTCATCAATGTCTATTTGAGTCTCTCGAGCCTCCTCAAGCTCGACGACACTCCCACTATTTTCTTGCAAGAGAAACTCTTTCTCTAGAAACACAGCATGCCTTGAAACAAACACCTTTTGTTCCATAGGATGATAGAATTGGTAACCCCTTGTTTCCTTAGGGTATCCAATAAATAGATATTTTTCAGACTTAGCATCCAATTTGTCTGATACAGTCCGCTTCACATAAGCAGGACAATCCCATATCTTCAAGTAAGATACATGAGGTTTCTTACTATTCCATATCTCATATGGAGTAGTAGAGACTACCTTGGTTGGCATTCTATTTAACAAGTAAATAGTTGTCTGAAGTGCATAGCCCTAAAAGGACTTGGGAAGATTCACATGATTCATCATTGACCTGACCATGTCCAACAAGGTCCGGTTATGCCTCTCAGATACACCATTATGCTGTGGTGTATATGGCAGAGTCCATTGAGACAATATGCCATTGTCTCTTAGATAATCAAGAAACTCTTGACTTAAGTATTCATCACCTCGATCCGATTGAAGTATTTTAATACTCTTGTCATGTTGTTTCTCTACTTCATTTCTGAATTCTTTAAACCTTTCAAAGGCTTCAGACTTGTGTTTCATCAAGAACACATACCCAAACCGTGAGTGATCATCGATGAAGGTAATGAAGTAGCTATAGCCTCCTAAAGCTTGAGTTGACATAGGTCCACACACATCAGTATGTATCAGACCTAGTAACTCTCCCACTCGTTCACCTTTTCCTGAAAAAGGTAACTTAGTCATCTTGCCTTTTAAGCATGATTCACATGTATCGTATGAATCCAATTCAAACGATTCCAGAATTCCACATCGGTGTAATTCGAACATGCGTTTCTTGCTTATATGGCCAAGACGACAATGCCACATGTAGGAGTCTAATTGATTATCCTTTCAAGCACGCTTGTTGCTCGCTTCGATATTGAAAATGTCATTGGATACGTCCAACGTATAAATGCCATTGCTCAAAGTTCCAGTTCTATAAAGTACGCCATTCAAAGTTATATAACAACAATTGTTACTAAACGTCAAATGGAAACCATTTCTATTTAAGCAGGAAATAGAAACAATGTTCTTTATTAGAGAAGGAACACAATAGCAATTGTCCAGTTCCAAGACTAGTCCACTAGGGAGCTTCAGCAAATAAGTTCCGATGGCGATCGAAAGAACCTTTGCTCCATTGCCAACTCGCAAATTTGACTCCCCTCTGACGAGTCTTCTTCTATTCCTTAGCCCCTGTATGTCATTACATATATGTGAGCCACACCCAGTATCCAATACCCAAGTGTCTAAGGAAATAGAATGACAATCAATAACGAAGATACCTGAAGAGGATGGGGCATCAGATGCCTTCTTCTTCTTCATGGACTCAAGATAAATCTTGCAGTTTCTTCGCCAGTGGCCTTCCTTGCCACAGTGATGGCAAGTTCCCTTTTGTACTGGTTCTTCTTTCTTTGCCTTCTTGTTCTTCCCTTTCTTCTATTCTTTTGCCTTCCTCTTAGAACCTTTCTTTGAGGAATCAACTAACAGAACCGCCTTCTCCTTATGCTTCACAGAAGGCTCCATAGTCTTCAACATATTGAGGAGCTCAGGAATAGTGGATTCTAATTTGTTCATCCGATAGTTCATCACAAATTGTGAGAAACTCTTGGGCAAACAATGCAGAATTAAGTCAATACTTAATTCATGATCCATCACAAACCCAAGGGTGGCTAGCCGCTCGATGTACCCGTTCATCTTTAGCACAAACTGCACTACAGACGAACCTTCTTGCATCTTCGTGGTGAAGAGGAGCCTGGAGACTTCGAACCTTTCGGATCTCGCTTGCTCATCAAACAACTCATGAAGATGGAAGACCATGGTATTAGCATCCATATGCTCATGCTGCTTTTGCAGCTCAGGTACCATCGCCGCTAGCATGATGCAACTCGCCAGCTCAGAATCTGCCATATGCTTCTGATAGACCAACATTTGGTCTGGAATTGCATCGTCCTTAGGACGGTTGGGAAGAGGCTCTTCAAGGACATAAGCTAGCTTTTCCGCCTTGAGAACAATTCTCAGGTTTCTAAGCCAGTCCAGGAAGTTAGGCCCAGTCAATTTGTTTGAATCCAAAATAGTGCGCAAATTCAAAGACGTCATGATCAATCGATTGACCTAGAAATACAAAATGAGCATATATGAGAAAATGATTTTAAAATGCAGCAATATACATTTATAAATCCCATTCATTTTTCGAATTTCAAAAACCCCAAAATCACTTCGGGAGATCGTAGGTCCATCTCCGAATGGGTTGATATCCATCATAGATATGAACAACCTTGGAGAGAGTCCAACAAGCCATTCATAACTACGATGGTAGGTATCAAATATACTGATTGCATATCACGTATATGCAACTATCACAATGTGCTATCAACTAATTGAATGTTCACACATACATTGGGTTGTTAACACATTAACAAGTATGCATCATATGCATAACACCCAACTTCACCTCCCTTTACATCGATCTTGGAGAGAGTCCAACAAGCAGATGCTCCAGGTTAAAACCAACCCATTAATCGAGAAATAGTTTTAATATGGTTAGAGTGCATTAAACCAATTAGCCCAGCTTGGAGAGAGTCTAACAACCAAAGCTAACGATTGACCTCTGACTCTTACCATATTAGTATTAAACTATTCCATGGTCTGAACATGTTCGGGTTCGAGCCGGGCTTGGAGAGAGTCCAACAACCCGAATAAGAAATGGAACTCTGGTTCTAACCATATTAATGAAAGGTGTAGGCTTTAATATTGAGTTAGGGTTTTTATGTCTCATCCTCTTTGCATGCAAATAACTATTATCTACATGACATGACATACATGGCATACATCTACATGTCACGACACGCATGACATAATAATATGCATCTAATGCAATTACATGACATACAATTATGTCATGTACAATATTTCCTTATATGTCATAACTATTTATGGAAATAAAATATGTTTAAGATTTGATTCTTTAAATCAAATCATGATTAAATTAGGAAACAAATTTCCAAATCTAATCACATATTTTATTTGTGGAAATAGTTGATTAAGGAAAGTCAATTTAAAAAACCAATTTCCTAAATCATCAAAACTACTTATGAAAATAAAATATTTTTAAGATTTGATTTCCCAAATTAAATCATGATTAAATTAGGAAATAAATTTCCAAAATCTAATCAAATATTTTATTTATGGAAAATATCAATTTCCATAAATACTTCCAACTTTCCAAAAGTGGAAGATTTCCATAAATACTTCTAGACTTTCCAAAATTGAAAAATTTCCATAAATACTTCTAACTTTCCAAAAGTAGAAAATTTCCAAAAATATCATTATGACTATCGCAAAACAATTTTACGATTATGTCGAAACACAACCTGGGCTCTGATACCACTGTTGGGTTTCCGGCACCGCGGCGAGTGTGTGTTCGAACATGTTTCGTAAACATGTACACAACGGAAGAAATAAAAATAATAAATCTACATTTATTACAACACACACATCACATACATGCATAGTACAACATGTGTAGATATAACCGTAAATTTAAATTTTGTAATAAAAGAAAATTTAACTATGTATACCTTACGTATCACGTGTAGCGGGAAAGACATCAACCGGAACGATCCTCACTAGAATCGTCTCTATCCATATCCACGCCGAGTATCTTCGGGATGACTTCACCAAGTCACGAGCCTCATCTTCGTATGGGTTACTAGCCTCGTGTTGAAGACGATGTGATCGAGAGAAGATCACGATCCGAATCCAAATTCGGATCCAAAACCGAGTCCTCAAAACTCGCTTCTCCGGAGAGGTATTCATCAACCGTTTGACGAATCCTTCGTCCTCCACCTATGAGGATTACCGGAGATCGAATCCCCGGTAAGGCTACCACTATAGGAGCTCCAAACGTCGTCCAAACAATGCTCCGATGAGAGGGAAACAAGCTGTCCAGAAAACTGGACAGCTTTGGTGGAGGAGTAGGGGCCGGCCAAAAAGGAAAGGTGGAAGCTCACCTTATTACCGAACCCAAGGGAGATCACCGGAGCTCCTCCGGCAGCAGCTCGACGCCGGCAAGTGGAGAAGATGGCAGCAGCTGGTCGCCGGTTGGAGGAGATGAGCGGCGACACTAGGGTTAGAGCCGACTTCTTCAAAGGGGAGGAGGTGGGCGGCAACTCTAGGTTAGGGCCTTTTTGATTAGGGCTTAACAAACCCTTAAGCCCTCTTTTATAGAGAACTAATTCTCTTAATGGTTATTGGATCATAACCATAAGGCCCGTTAACCCGCTCCATTAATATAAGTTAAAATAAACCAAACCATGATGGTTTATTTAAAGTTAAAACGAACCGAACCAACTTTGGTTCATTCGTTTAAAATAAACCAAACCCTTTGGTTTATTCTCCTCCATTGGATTAGAACCAAACCATTTTGGTTCATCCATTATGTCTTCATAAGACACGGCCCATCCACGCTTCCATTGTGACTGAAACGATTTCATGCTCGCTTCTTGTTTGGTCCAACTAAACTTAGTTTCTCTCGGTATGAGAATCTCATTCTCAAGCTCGTTTTAAATCCTTTGGATTACGCTCGTTGTGCGTGTGACCAAATAGGTTCTCGGTTTATGTTGGCCATTTATAATTAACCATTAATTATAGAACGATCATGAGTGACACTTAGTAGTACATCATGATCCCCAATTAACCGAAAAGATCAACGGTTGATCCAGAACTATTTCTGAAACCCTTCAGCAGCTCGAATGAATCGTGCCCCATTCCCTTCACTCATCTTATACCCACTTGGTTCAGGACATGGTCTATAGTGTCAGTCTCCACTAGGCTGACTACGTCACACCTAGCCTAAGTATCATTTCCTCGTCCTACGGATTCTAGTTACTGCACATGTATCGAAGAGTACCTTACTCTAAACATGTAATGCTTTGGCCAAAGACTTTAGTAACAATTCGACGAGAGGCCATGGGTATACATATCCTCGCAAGGAGTGGTGAATCCTTTATAGGCTATTCAAACACCTTCGATCACTTCGACTTATACCCAATCATCCCGGGTCCACATCTCCTCGGAGATGCTTGCTTAAGATGTCAAAGCATAAGTCTTTATGATCAAGATGACTTGAATACCACAAGTCAAAGAAACATCGCACTTAAGCTACAGTAAGAACTTCATTGACATATCTATATATGCAGAGAACCATATGAAGTCTTACGGTTGGTCACTCCAATGAACTAGTTACCATAACTAGCATCCACGATTAACTCCAGACATCACAATGTCTCCAGCCAGTGAGAATCAGCTGCTTGGATACACCAAGGAGTATACCTCGTGCTAGTCTCGACAGAATCAATGGTGTCCAAATCCATTAATTCATCGACTAGGGATAATTCTGATACATCACAATTACACATGTAGAGATACTCACTAGTTGTGATCCAATCACAAATTCTCTCATGCTGTGATTCGTATCGCGGACATTCAGTAAATGAGTTTAAGATCCAATCAAATACATGAAACCATGTATACTCAAATAGTGAATCTTCATTTATCATATAAATGGTTCGTACATAAGGCGATTGCCTTAGGACATCTCTCATATATTACTAATACTAATCATTGGACTTATGCTGACAAGACTCCACTATTGGACTTTACATCGCCAATATTTTCTTGGACTTCTCAATTGCCAAGCACCCATGACTTAGACTTTCACCGCCAAGACTACACCCTTGGATTTTCTAAATGCCAAGACTCAAGATTGGACTTTCCCTTGCCAAGACCCATGCTTGGACTTTCTATGCCAAGTACTCAAGACTTAGACTTTCCCTTGCCAAAACCCAGCTTGGACTTCTCATGCCAAGTACTCAAGACTTGGACTTTCCCTTGACAATCACATTGTCATACGTTTTGTCGAACATCAAAATATCGCTCGAGTCAAACTCGAGTCTGGTCAATCGTGACCTGGGCTGATTGCATCAATAATCTTCCCCTTTTTGATGTTTGACAAAACCACATACCCTTGAGTTAGAACACTAACTCAATCAAATTATCCCAATTGTCCAAATTGGGAATCTTAACTTCTCCCCCTTTTTGACATACATTAAAAAGGTTCTCCCCAAGGAGGTCAATATCTCATATCTCAATGAGATCTTACAATCTCCCCTTTGGTCCAAAAACACCTAGGATGCCTTCACTCTTCCTAGTGATAAGTCCTATATCACTTAAGAGAAACTTCCTATAAACTCTCTCAATTTCCAAATTGGGCATCTCACATTTCCATTTCTCCCCCTCATGAGGAAGAACACATCCATCATCCTATGATGGATACCTCCCTCTAAAGGCTTGCTCCCCCTTGATCATTGCACCAACAATGTCCTTGGAGAGTCCCTAAGCCTATAGGAATACTAAACCATCAAGATTAAGGGTAAAAGTTCAATCATGAACTTTTACACACCTTAAAATTGACACACTCCATAAATAACTCTTCTAATCCATATCCAATGGATTTTCACCCTTTCCAATGCTTTCCAAAGCATATCCTAGGGTTAGGAGCAGTTAGGATAGACTAACATAGCTAAAACATAGGCTAAACATCCTTGTTTACCCGAAATCAGCATTGGTAGTCGACTCTGACAGTAATCAGTCGACTGTCCTATGCATCAGTCGACTGCCATCAAGCAGTAGCCGACTGATATCTGCAAATGCATAATTTTAGTTTTAGAATCTAAATTTTTAAAAATCATAAGTAATTATACATAAATCGAAAAATCATGAAAATTCATATGTATAATACTTATAACACACATTATAGGTGAAAAATAATTTACTCACAAAATAGTGAAATTGATACAAAGTTCAAAAATGAGAAAAATTTTATTGTTTTGAGCTCACTTTGTATCAACATCATCAATGGTGACTTTTATCAAAAGATAGACTACACCAAGGTTTTTCAAAATAATTTTGAAATAGTTTTAAAACCTTATATTGAACCATGGTCTATGGGCTTAGTGTAGATGACTTGTACACAAGCTTTCCTCATGATTCATCCATAGTATAAGTTGAGTTTAAGTTCATCTAGATGCAAAAACTATGCACCTTGAACTTAACTTATTTTCTAACATATCACATGTGTCTAGGGTGTATCAATATACACACATGTCAATGTGATGTGAGATGTGAGTTTTGATTCATCTTAAACTAAGGTTTCATGCATTTTCTAAGGCAACACTACTTGATTTTCCTATACATGAGACTTCAAGTCATGTCAATTATCCTTAAATCAATTTTCATAAATGCATGAATAAGCATGACATAGATGATAACATAAATAAGCATAGCCAATGATCATGATGTCATGACATAAAGATTAAATCTAAGCATACATGACATTTAACCTAAATATTAATCATGATATTTTATATGATAAAAATAGATATGATGTAATGACATGACATATGACAAATCAATCATGGAAAATAAAATGTAAAGGTATAATAATACCTAAGTTTTAATATTAATTATCATTTGTTATTATTTAGTCCATTTTGCCATATTATTACTTATCCCCCAAGTGTGCCAAAAACCAAAAATAGCACACCATGACTCTAAGACCTAATCGTGCCAATTTGATCAATTTTTCATAGTTCTCAAAATATATTGGCACATCCTAAAATCCTTTAGGATTATGATTAAACCACATTTCCAAAGTATCATATTACCTTGGAAATAACCTAAAGTGCCACCTTTACCATGGTTAGGTTAACTACCTATCCATTTAAAATTGGCACACCCTAACCCATTTAGCGTGAATCGATCACGCTCCTAGGAACCCAAAACCTATTGGAGCTCCTTGGGTTTACTAGGTATTCCTTAGGGATAACTTCCTTAGATACCCTCCTAATGACCCTCTTAGGCTTAGAATCCTTGATCATTTGGATCTTACCTAGGTTAACTCTAGGGGTAACTCCCCTTGTAACTTTTTTAATGGCTTCCCTAGTTTTCCTTGAAATCTTAGCCACTAAGCACCTATCTTGGTCAACCTTAGGGATGACTTCCCTATTGAACTTAGTTTTCCTAGACCTAGATTGAGTTTCATAATCAAATGGAACATTGTGATAGGTCTTTTTGGGCTTAAGCTTGCCCTTGGATGGTTCTTGTTTCATGGGCCTTTGACTTTGACTTTGACTCCTAGACCCTAGGCTTTGACTATTTGACTCTTGCATTTGATTTTGCATAATCCTAAGAGTCTTTTCCATTTTCTCAAGCCTTGACCTCAAGGCTTGATTCTCCAACTCCAATTTTTCTAATTTTGTGGGCCCATTGTTTCTTTGAATTGATTTGTTCTTTCTAGGCATATATCTAGAATTCTTGGAGTTAAAGTCTAGATGGTTCTCTCTCTTCTTAATATTTTCCTTAGGTAAAATTATTTTAGGGACATTAGTCCCAAATTTCTCCTTATTCCTAAAATGGACATGTTTATGTTAGTTATATATGAGAGGTGTCCTAAGACAATCGTCTTATGATTGTACCATTTATTTGATAAATGAAGATTCACTATTTGAGTGTACATGTTTTTATGTATTTAATTGGATCTTAAACTCATTTACTGAATGTCCACAATACGATTCACAGTATGAGAGAATTTGTGATTGGATCACAACTAGTGAGTATCTCTACATGTGTAATTGTGATGTATTGAAATTATCCCTAGTCGATGAATTGATGGATTTGGACACCATCAATTCTGTCGAGACTAGCACGAGGTATACTCTTTGGTGTATCCAAGCAGTTGATTCTCGCTGGATGGAGACATTGTGATGTCCGGAGTTAATCGTGGATGCTAGTTATGGTAACTAGTTCATTGGAGTGACTAGCTGTAAGACTTCATATGGTTATCTGCATATATGGATATGTCAATGAAGTTCTTACTGCAGCTTAAGTGCGAAGTTCCTTTGACTTGCGATATTCAAGTCATCTTGGTCATGAAGACTTATGCTTTGACATCTTAAGCAAGCATCTCTGAGGAGATGTGGACTCAGGATGATTGGGTATAAGTCTAAGTGGCCGAAGGTGTTTAAATAGCCTATAAAGGATTTACCACTCCTTGCGAGGATATGTATACCCATGGCCTCTCGTTGGATTGTTACTAAAGTCTTTGGCCAAAGCATTACATGTTTAGAGTAAGGTACTCTTGGATACATGTGCAGTAACTAGAATCCATAGGATGAGGAAATGATACTTGGGCTAGGTGTGACGTAGTCAGTCTAGTGGGGACTGACACTATAGACCATGTCCTGAACCAAGTGGGTATAAGATGAGTGAAGGGAATGAGGCACGATTCATTGAAGCTGTTGAAGGGTTTCAGAAATCGTTGTGGAATCAACCGTTGATTTTCCGATTAATTGGGGATCATGATGTACTACTAGGTGCCACTCATGATCATTCTATAATTAATGATTAATTATAGACGACCAACATAAATCGGGAACCTATTTGGTTACACGCACAATGAGCGTAATCCAAAGGATTTAAAATGAGCTTGAGAATGAGATTCTCGGATCGAGAGAAACTAGGTTTGGTTGGACCAAACAAGGAGTGAGCATGAAATCGTTTCAGTCACAACTGAAGCATGGATGGGTCGAGTCTTATAAAGACATGATGGATGAACCAAATTGGTTTGGTTCTAATCCAATGGTGGAAAATAAACCAAAGTGATTTGGTTTGTTTTAAACGAATGAACCAAAGTTGGTTCAGTTCGTTTTAACTTAAAATAGACCAACGCGGTTTGGTTTATTTTAACTTAAGTTATTGGAGCGGGTTAACGGGTTTTGGTTATGAACCAATAACCGTTAGGAGAATGTGTTCTCTATAAAACATGGCTTAAGGGTTTTTCATGGATAACTTGTGTTTTGGAAACCTTAGCCACCCAAGCACTTCTCCTCTTCTTGCCACCCATGCCATCACGACGCCACTAGGTTGCCGCCGGCCACCGGCCGGCCGCCAATTAAGGTGCAGTCGGCCTTCCTCCTTTGGGCCGACACAAATCCTCCACAAAGCTGTCCAATTTTCTGGACAGCTTGTTTCCTTTCATGTTGGAGCGTCGTTTGGATGATGTTTGGAGCTCCAATAGTGGCTACCTTGCTGGGGATTCAATCTTCGATAATCCTCATAGGTTGAGGACCAAGGATTCGTCAATAGGTTGACGAAAACCTCTCCAGAGAAGCGAGTTTTGAGGACTCATTTTCAAATCTGAATTTTGATTCGGATTGTGATCTTCTCTCGATCACATCGTCTTCGACATGAGGCTAGTAACTCCTACGAAGACGAGGCTTGTAGCTTGGCGAAGCTATCCTGATGGTACTCGGCGTGGATATGGATAGAGGAAATTCTAGCGAGAGTTACTCCGGTTGATGTCATTCCCGCTGCACGTGATACGTCAAGTATAACTAGATTAATTTCCTTTTATTGCAAAACTTGAAATTGCGATTATGTCTACACATATCATATCTTGCATGCGTGTGGTGTGTGTATTGTAATAAATTAGATTTATTGATTTTAATTCTTCCACTGTGCACATGTTTATGAAACATGTACGAACACACACTCGCCGCAGTACTGGAAACCCAACAGTTTAGCTCCTAAACAATAAAGCCTATTATTTCTAGCATGTCTTTCATGAATAATTGCAAGATTACTTCTAGCATGCTTTTGATAACTAATTGAAGAAGAAACATACTTAAAAGTTACCTTAGGATTTGCCTTAGCTCCCCCTACATGTGTAGCTCTTCCTTCATGAGTCTTCTTCCCCCCTCTTTGGGCATTGACTCCTATAGTGTCCCAGTTGTTGACATTTGAAGCAAATGACATGCTCCTTGCTCTTCTTAGAGGGGACGTCGATATCCTTGACCTTTAGCACCGGTGGATCCTTCTTAATCTTCTTAGGACACTTGCTCTTGTAGTGTCCGGCTTCCCTACACTCAAAGTATATTATATGATTTTTAGTATTTATCGAAATGCTTGAGTTACCTAGGTCATCAGTGGATGTTTGGGCTTCTTCATCTCTTCTGGAAGTTGATGGTATTTCTTGATTTTGCTCTTGTTCCAGAGTAAATGGTCTCTCCTCCCCCTCAATCCTAGAGGTTGAGGTTTCTTCCAATTCTACCTCTTCCTTGGACGTTGATGGCCTTTCAACCTCCAATTCTTCCATCTCTTCTTCCTCCTCGAATGTCGAACACTTCTCGACCTCCGAATCCTCACTTTCTTGTGAGGATGAGCTTTCTTCCTCTTATTCGGGCTCTCTTTCCAATTGAGCCAATGATGGTCTTCATGATATTTTGCCAATTTGTTCCATAGCTCCTTGGCGTCTTTACAATCCCCTATCTTGATCAAAATGTCATCAGGGATTACATTAAGAAAAATACTCATTACCTTATTGTTTATATTGAAGTATCGGAGTTGTTCTTGGCTCCAATTCTTCTTCTTGAGTTTTCTTCCTTCTTCATCCTTTGGAGTGTCGAAACCTACTACGATACTAATCCAATTGTCAAAATTGCACATAAGAAAGTGCATCATTCTACTTTTCCAATATACGAAATCTTCGTGGTCGAAGGACGGTGGAATGTTGATGTCGTCACCCAATATTTCTTGAAGGTCCATCTTCTTCCCTCTAGTGTGCTCCCTCGGATGTGAAGCCGGTGAAGAGAGACCCGCTCTGATACCACTTGTTAGGACCTATGCGTCCGCTAGAGGGGGGGCGTGAATAGCATTGTCGTCGGTTTGATGGAATTTGTTTGTGTTCGTCTCTACAAATCGTGTTAGCACAGTGGAAATAATAATAACAAGAATAAAACATGACAATCACAATCACAAGACAAATACACCAAGATATAATGTGATTCGGAACCTCAAGGTTCCTACTCCATAGATTGGGCTTGAATGAGCCCTAGCGATGCAAGCACACACCACTTCTCACCTTCTCGACAACATATCGGAGGTGGAGAAACCTCGTACAATGATTACAATAGTAATACAAAACAAATACAAGCAAATACAAAGTGAAATGTAAAGAACACTTTACAAACTAGGATTTTGAGCGCTTGCTTATTGGTTGCTTGGATGAGCTTGAAGGACCTTGAAATGCACTTGCACTTCGCCTTCAAATTGTCTCAAGAAAGCTCCCAAAGAACCAATGCCGAAATCTCCCACGAGCTGCTCCTTTTAACCTGCAACGGGCTGATTTTGCGCCTGACAGTCGATTTCCATAAGGCCCCAGTCGACTGCCAATAGTATCGTTGTGAGACAACGACTTGATCAACGTTGGAAAAAATCCAACGGATTAGTTCGATCGCCAAGATCCGGCATCATCGATCCAACGCCAGCCGTATGGCCCGCCCAGATCACTATCGAGCGTTGCTCGTAAACTCAACCAACGATCGATTGCCATCTATGACAGCTTGATCGATCAGCATCGCCATCGATACCGCAAATGCGGCGATCGATTGAGGCCATTTTACTGCAGTCGAATCCTAGTCGACTCACGGTAGTTGACTGGTCATAATCCCAGTCGACTGCTGAGTGTCGACTCGGTTACCAAGTGTCAAAACACTTGACCAGTCGACTGGGCCATAACCTCAGTCGACTGATAAACCTCAACCATGAGGTTTAACACCAAGTATGATGTCCTCATACTTGCTAGACCACCCTTAGCCTAGACCAAGCTTTCTAGCCACCTCCATTAGCCTCACGCCTATCAGATCCCTCCAAGTCATCCATGACTTGTTCATCTATATGCTAGCCTTCAGGTGTTTCCATCGGCTATTGTCATGCTAATGGTTGCTACACCGCCAAGGTACATTGGACTTACGCTGTCAAGACCACGCTTGAACTTTACGCCGCCAACCATTGGACTTATGTTGCCAAGACTCCACCCTTGGACTTTACGTCGACAATATTCCCCTTGGACTTCTTAATTATCAAGTACCCATGACTTGGACTTTCACTGCCAAGACTACACCCTTGGACTTATATGACCATGACTACACCCTTGGACTTTCCATGCCAACCCAATGTTGGACTTTCCAAATGCCAAGACTCAAGTTTGGACTTTCCCTTGCCAAGACCCATACTTGGACTTTCTATGCCAAGTACTCAAGACTTGGACTTTTCCTTGCCAAGGCCCATGATTGGACTTCTCATGCCAAGTAATTAAGACTTGGACTTTCCCTTGACAATCACATTGTCATAAGTTTTATCGAACATCAAAATATCGCTTGAGTCAAACTCGAGTTTGGTCAATCGTGACCTAGGCCGATTGCACCAACAATTTTGTGGGGATCTCGGTCCGCCATTGCATTCTCGAAAATGAAAGATCTATGAAAACCTTGAAGCATCACGGAGGGGGAGCGATTCTATTTTAAGGAATCTATGTTGAATGCAGACTTTGACTCTTCTATTTCTGAGTAATTCATTCAGTGACTCAGTGACCCGGCAATTTGGTGACTCGGCAACTCGGTGACTCAGCTACTCGACACTCAACCTTGGAAGCTTAACTCAGCCCTTCAAGACAACTTGAGATTATCAGCTCAAGCCTCTCAACAGATAAGTTTCTATACCTCTGTTGGACACATATTGTCCAACAATGATCTAACTAAGACGAATATTTTAAAAATCAACCTTTGAGTATGTATAAATTATACTTTAAATTTATCTGATAAAAAAATCAAGGAAAGGTCATCTATCTCTAGATTAATGGGTGAAATTCAAACACCTGAATTATTAAAAAAATTTGAAGACGTAAATATCATTTTGCTATAATCCTTTGTATACACTACAAAAAAAATAGCAAAATAGCGACAAAATTTAGCAGTGAAATTTTTTTGTTGCAAATCTACAACGAAATTTGTGATGAATTATTAAATCGTCGCAAATTAGTAACGAAATTTAAAAAAAAAATTTTGTCGCAAACTTGCAATAATTTAAATTTCATTGCAAAGTTCGTTGCTATTTTACGATGAATTCTTAATTCTTTGCAAATTTACAACGAAAAATCAAATTCGTTGCAATCTTTTTCAACAAATTAAAAATTCGTTGCAAATTTTGAAACGAATTCTTGATTCATTGCAAACTTTGCAACAAATTCTGGATTCGTTGCAAATTTGCAATGAAAAATCAAATTCGTTGTAAAATTTTGCCATGAATTAAAATTTCAGTGCAAACTTTACAATGAATTCTGGATTCGTTGCAAATTCTACGACAAAAATGAAAATCGTCGCTAAAGTTTGCAATGATTTCTATTTTTGTTGCAAAATTTCCAATCATTTCGGAATTCGTTGAAAAATTTACGATAAATTTGGTGACGAAAAAATTTCGCCAGATTTTTTAAATTATTTGGGTAAAAAAATGCGATAAATTTTGCAACGAATTTATCTTTCGTAGCCAAAATTACTATGAAAAATAAATTCGTTGCAGAATTTGCAACGGATTTTGATTTTCATCTTAAATTTTTGCATCGAATACGAAATTCATCGCAGATTTTGCAATTAATTTTTTATTCGTCATAGAATTGTGACTAATTTAGCAACGAACTAAATTTGAGCTTATTCGCGATGGATGTGAGTACAAATATTGCCAAGAATTTTATATTCGTCGCAGATGTGCAACGAATTTTGCGACAAAAATTTTCATCGCAAAATCACATTTAATTTATGCTCATTCCCCTTTCCTTCTAAGGGTCACTCTCTCTCTCTCTCTAACCGATGAATCCACCATGGTAAAATGAATAGATCACTATTGGTACGTATTCGACCTCCTCCCTGTCCATATCTCTATCTAAATATGGTGGTGGATCGTCGGATCTGCATAGATTCGACGGTGGATCACTGGATCTACGTAGATCCAGCAGTGGATCGCTGGATTTGGGCATATCCGACGGTGGATCACCGGTTCTGGGCATATACGATGGTGGGTCGTCGGATATGCACAAATCTAGAGGTGGATCACCTAATCTAGGCATATCCGATGGTGGATGATCGGATATGTGCAGATTAGGCGGTGGATTGTCGAATCTGGGCATATCCGATGGTGGATCGCCAGATCTATGAAGATCCAGTGGTGGATCGTCGAATCTAGGCGTATCCGATGGTGGATCATCGAACATGCACAAATTCGACGGTGGATCATCAGATATGCGCAAATCTGATGGTGGATCGTCAGATCTGGGCATATCTGATGGTGGATTGTCAGATCTATGTAGATCCAACGGTGGATCACAGGATCCAGCTCGATGAACTGCTGACTATGGAGGATCGGTGGCGACATCGACCCCAATGGGGCGTCGCCGATCGTAGCGCGTTCATCGAGGGGGGCAGGTGGTGGATCGTCGAATCTGGGTAGATTCGGTGGTGGATTGTTGGATATGTGCAGATTCGGCAGTGGATCACCGGATCTGCTCAGATTCAACAGTGGATCGTAGATCTAGCGGTGGATCACCAGATTCGACGGTGGATCACAGATCTAGCAGCGGATCACTAGATCCAATGGTGGATTGCCAGATATGTGCAGATCCGACAGCATGGATCACAGATCTGACAATGGATCATTGGATCTCCCCAGATTCGACGGTGGATCACAGATTCGGTGGTGGATCATCGGATCTCCATAGATCCGATGGTGGATCACCGAATCTGCATAGATCCAACGGAGTAGCTCACAGATCCGGTGGTGGATCGTTGGATCTGCATAGATCTGATGGTGGATCGTTGGATCTGTGTATATCCAGTGGTGGATCATCGGATCTACATAGATCCGACGGCGTGGATTGTCGGATCTGCACAAATCTGACAGTGGATCACTGATCCGCTGGTGGATCACTAGATATGCACAGATCCCGCGGTGGATCGTCGGATCTAGCTCGATGAACTGCCAGCTCCGGCGGCATCGACCCCAGTGGGTCGACTGGACCGTCACACATTCAATGACCGGGGATGACCCCTGCAGGAGCGTACCCATGCGCGGATGAGGGCTCCTTGTTGGATCAAGAGAGTCGCTAGGAGGGGGGGGGGAATAGTAATCGTAAAACTTTTTTTTCGTTCGTCAAAAACTTGAGTATTGCATCGGAAATAAGAGTAAGACAAAAGTAAGATAAACACCTTTGTTTTTACTTGGTTCACAACCAAAAGGTTGCTACTCCAAGGCCTCGCTATCCTAGACCACGTATGGTGGGGTAATCCACTAAAAGTCTCCTCCTCGTTGGAGGTAGGAGACGACGGTTACAAAAAATCAAAAGATAGAGGAAGAGGCAACAAGCCTACCTCTCTTCTTTGAGATAAAAGTTCGAATACAGCAAATGAAAGAAAGTAAAATAAGACAACTTAAAATAAAGCTACTGACAAAGAGAATGGAAGTTCGGCGTCACGTCGGCTTTACAGTGGCGTATTGTTGTCGTTGAACCTTGGCATTGTGAAGCACTTTGAGAGCAAGAATTGATGATCCAAAGGGGTGAAAAGCCCCTACTTTTATATCCCTTCAAACCCTAGCTCATTGAGATCCATATCTGGGTCAAAGCTCCTCATCCCCCCAATTTTGATGGAGCTTATCTTGACTTTCTTCGAGCTGATCAGTTTGAATAGCAATCGACTGATGCCCCTTAGCAGTCGACTGATGGTAGGATCAGTCTACTGCCAATAGCCTTCAGTCGACTGTTGGCTTGGTCACTCTCCTGCAGCATAGGGCTAGCACAGAATTACCAAGTAATGGATATTACGACGGTTCCTTACCATCCGATCTCGACCTAGACCTTCCCCTGGAAGTCTTAGTCGAATCGCCACCTAAGTTTGTTCCTGTAAAGAGGACACAACCTCACCATTACTCTTCACTCAGTGCTTACCTCTGGTCCTCTTGACCTATTGCTTAGCTTTTGGTCGCCACCGAGGTTCCTCGACTCCAACGAGGTTCTCCTGGTGTCGCCCGACCACCGTGATTTCTCATCCCGAGATTCTCTGGGTGTCGCTGACTTTCAGTTTAGCTTAATACTTCCTGCACACTCAACATAGCTCATGAGATAACAATAGTAGTTTAACTTTGAACCTTTTCTATAATCAAAATCTAGGTTCGATTATCTAGTGCCCCTGCACCAATAATCTCCCTCTTTTTGATCTATGGCAAACTGATTCTAAGTTAAGGAAAATTTAGGCATAAAAAGAATAGTAGTAACAAGCATGAGTAAGCATGAAATATAAGAAGCAAGTGTAAGTTGTTGGATCGATGCGGTTCGCTAGAGGGGGGGTGAATAGCGAAACAAAACTTTTACGAAATCGTTCTTTGAAAGTCGAATAGATAATTTGCAGCGGAAATAAAAACAATAAATAAAAGAGACAATTCTTTTTACTTGGTTCGTAGCCTTCGGCTACTACTCCAAGGCCCTAGTGGTCTTTGACCACGCACGGAGGGCAAAATACTAAACGAACTCCTCCTCGTTGGAGGTAGGAGTTAATCGATACAAGAACAAAAACTTGAGGTAGAGGGACACTCCCCCTCTCCTCGTTATGATAGGAAAAGAGCTTCGAAAAAGTAAATGAACAACGAATATAAATCTAAAACAGACATACAAAAAATAAAAGAAAATTAAACCTAGACGTCGGAGAAGAAGCACTTCGTTGTCGGAGAGTTGTAGCTTTGTGGAGGCTCTTGGAAGCTTAGAATTGATGAGAAAACCCTAGGTTAGGACCTCCTTTTATAGCCTTTGAGCCCCTTTTCGAGAGGAACCCTAGCCAATCACAATTGAGCACCAATCTCCTTGAAATGGGGTGATAAGCCTTGACTCCTCGAATCTGATCATTGACCATCGATCGATGACCATCATCGATCAAGCGATGGCGATATCGATCGATTGCGACCTCCGGCGATCGGTGATTGGACGATCGAGTCCTCCAAGTTGGCAGTCGACTGATGTTTGCTGCAAGGCAAAGTTAGCTTAAAGAAAACATTATTTCAACGGCCTTCGACCATTCGATCTCGACCTAGACCATCGATGGGATGTCTTTGGTCGGATCTATGCTTAAGACCATCCCTGTAAGGAGGATACAACCTCACTTACGCTCGAACACACGAGCTTACCTCGATACTTACCATGTCGCTTTTGCTTCCAGCCTTCCACTCGATTCCTTCGGCTCCCTCCGAAGTCACTCGAGTGTCGCCCGACCACCGCGGCTTCCTCCGGGTGTCACTAGCCTTCAGCTCCAGCTTTAGCACTTTTCTGCACACTCGATTCAGCTCATGAGATAACGATATATCCTTGACTTTGCGTCTTTTGCCATAATCAAAATATAGGTTCGACTTAGGTGCCCCTGCACCAACATAAGTATGAAGCAAACATGTAGTAAACATGAGTATGAGTAACTAAGCATAAGTATCATGTAGTAAACATGTAGTAAGTAAGTATGAATGAAATAGTAAGTGTGATTAAGCAAGTGTAAGTATGAAAATAGTAAGTGTGATTAAGCAAATGTAAGTAAGTTATTTTTCAAATCCTCCCCCCTCAAGGTTACCTTCCCCTTGACCATAGGTGAGTTTTTGAAAAAGAGTTAACTTATCTCTCCCCCTTAATGTTTGGCCACTTAAAGAAGGTTAAGTTTTCAAAAAACTTTCGATTCCTTAACTTTGGCCTCTCTTCTCTCCCTTTTTCCATATATCGAAAATACTTGAGGGTTTTTAAAAAAAAATTAGAAACCCATATTAGGATTAACAAATGTTTGTAAGTCTAATCATGCCCCTTTTAATTTTGAAAATAATAGTTTCAATAAAAATTCAACTAATAGCATGTTCAACTCTTTTTGACTTAATTAATATAAAATGATCAATAAGTCTTGATTATAGTTGGTTATTTTAAATAATTATACTCCATGATTCATATCGATGCACTAGATTTACATCTGGAATAAGAAGTAAGGTCCTAACATCTCATGCCCATCTACGTGGCTCAGTACACAAACACATTGAATCTATGTGTTGTGAGATGTGTTGGCTCCTTAAATCTATAGGTGCATGCTTTCTAAGGTAAACCCTAAGCTAGTTCCATGTAGCATGAAAAATAAAGATAGAGTATAAATACGAGTTAAGTCCTACTCTACTACGCACATTCCTAATCTTAGTCTAAGAAGGCTAAATTCTACTTCTGGTAAGGGTTTCGTGAAAATGTCCGCTAGGTTCAATTTCGACTCAACATATTCGAGTTTTATAGTTCCATTTGCTATGTGTTCTCGTATAAAATGGTGTTTAACTTCTATGTATTTAGTCCTAGAGTGATAGATCAGGTTTTTAGTTAGATTAATAGAACTAATGTTATCAATTAAGATTTTAGTGTTACTAAAGCTTAATTGAAAGTCTTGGAGAGTATGTTTCATCCAAAGAAGTTGAGCTACATGTAAGGGATTGTTGGAATGCTAAGGGGGGGGGGTGAATAGCGTCGTGCTCGTACGTTGATGGAATTTGTTTGTGTTCGTCTCCACAAAACTCGTTATGCACAGCGGAATATAGATAATAGCAATAACAAGAAACAAGACAAACACGAATACAAGAATATAATATGATTCAGAACCGAATGGTTCCTACTCCACGGATCGAGCTCTAAAGAGCTCTAGTGATGCACACGCAACCACTAATCACAAATAACTCCTTCTCGGAACAATCCGGAGGTGGAGAAACCTCGTACAATGATTACAAAAGCAATACACGAAAATACAAGCAAAATATAAAGAAATGTAAAGAACACTTTACAAAACTAGGATTTGAGCGCTTTGCTTGTTGGTTGCTTGGATGAGGTTGAAGGACCCTGCAATGCACCTGCATTTCACCTTCAAATCGCCCCAAGAAAGCTCCCAAAGAACCAATACCGGAATCTCCATGAACAACTCCCTTTTAACCTGCATCAGGCTGGATTTCCGCCGATCAGTCGATTGTCATAAGTCACCAGTCGACTGATGCCACTGTTGCTGTGAGACAACGGCTCAATCCATGCTGAAAAAGTTTCAACGGGACTCTCACCAGTCGACTGCCAACATTGGCAGTCGACTGCCAGCGCCCGTAGTCGACTGCCCAGTCGGCTACGGAGCATTCTGTGCTCGCGACTAAACCAGCAGTCGACTGCCATACATGGCAGTCGACTGCCATCAGTCGACTGCTCCAATGAGCAGTCGACTGCCAGAGCATTTTCAGCCCTTAATTGGCAGTCGAGCTCTAGTCGACTCACGACAATTGAACTGACCATAATGCTAGTCGACTGCCAACCTCAAACATGAGGTTTTAACCCAAGTATGGTGTCCCCATACTTGCTAGACCACCCTTAGCCTAGACCTAAGCCTTCTAGCCACCTCCATCAGCCTCGCGCCTATTGGATCCCTCCAAGTCATCCATGACTTGTTCATCCATATGCTAGCCTTCAGGTGCTTCCGTCGGCTATTGTCATGCTAAGTCGATCTATACCGCCAAGGCACATTGGACTTACGTTGCCAAGACTCCGCTTGGACTTTAATCCTAGGAATCATCTCACCCTTTTTACATGATCAAAGATGTTAACCTTATATGTTTTGTGAGATGACTTCAATTTTAACTTGATTAACTTTAGTGATTTGAAGATAATCAACCTTAGGTTAGATTCGGATTTAACCCTTAGATCGTTAAGTAGACTTTTCGAGAAAATGACTTCTAGGTCGTGGTGAGGCACAGAGGCCTTCTTTAATTGGAACAATAATCACTTCCTTAGACAAAGCCAATTTCAAGAAAATATTTACTTAAGTCACTTAGAGTCACTTCCTGGTCTAACTAGTTTAGGATGTGGCGAGGTAGCTTCAGCTAGTTCAACTTAGCCGAGTGCACCAAGCTAGATACGCCTTATCTAGCTCGGATACACAAGACCTCATTTCCCTAACATACTATCTGAAGGGAAAAGCCATGTTTCCCGCTTCTTTGCTTCGGTCTCTTGTGCATGGCGATCCTATCTCACGTCCCCGAATTAAAATTTCATTAATTAAAACTAATTCGGACGGAGACGGATTACCCAAGCAACCGATTCATCATCGTGCTATTGGAATTGAGTGGTCGCTCGAACAAACTCGTTGTTCAAGCAACCTAACCATTTTCTTCGATTAGCCACGGAATAGATATGAACGGATCGCCGGTTTTTGTGTTTATCATTGGGGTCCATGTCAATCAATAACATGCAAAATACAAAAGAACTAGAATCAATATTAAACAAGATTATACCTCTTGTTTTACCTCTTAATCTTCTATTGTATTCCTATCCTCTTCTTGGATGTCGTGTGGGCGACGATCTTCCAAGAATCGAAGCCTCCTAGACCACGTATCTTCCCTTCTTTGCTCGCTCCGAACAAGGAAGAAAAACTCTCCCTTCTTCTTTTATCTTGTGCCGAACACAAAGCCTCCTCTTCTCCTTGCTTGTGCCGACCACCACAACTCCATGAGTTGGTGTTCGTCGGCCCTAGGAGAGGAGGGGAGTCTTGTTGCCGCTGGCCCTAGGAGAGGGAGAGGAAGCGCAGGCTATAGGAGATGGAGAGGATGAGGGTGGCGCCGACCAAGGAGATGCAAGAGCCAAACCCTAGAACAACTTGTTGCCTTCGGCCCTAGGAAGCAAAACCAAAAACCTTCTTGCTGCCCAAGCCTCTCCAACGCCAACTCCCATCTTCATTTAGGTCTAGGCTTCATGAAGTATTTATAATGTGATACAATAGGGACAATGAGGAGGAGTTGGATCTTGGCCACCCAATGGATCCGAACCACATAATACCTGATCCATTAATGATGATCCATTCCACTAGAGGATCATCATTGATCTACCTCACCAACCCCCATAATTAAATATGGGCTCCACATATTATTTGTACAAAATATCTCCTCATGTTTAAGATATCGAATGTCCATTAATTAATTAAATTACTAACAATTTAATTAATTAATATCTAACTCCATGAGTAGTACCACTCATCCTTATCATCATGTTGGACCAAGTCCACCTGCAGGATTTACATGATGAACTTTATGAACTCCTCAAGGGGACATCATCATCCTAATATATAGGACACGGTTTCCTCCTATAATCAACAACACACCATGTAAATAATATCATTTCTTAACTTACCAGGCCTATCGACTTAACACATAAGTCTCTCCCATTGGTAAATCAAAGAAATAAATACCAAGTACATGTGCCCGTTATTATATTGAGATTAAGAGCATGTACACCATAATATCTGAGGTCTAATTCAATTATATAGTCAGTATAAATTGAATCACCTCTAAAATGGTCCTACTCAATACACACAAAGTGTACTAGTGTAATTCTATGGTCAAGATAAACCAATACCAAATTATACTACTACCATGCCAATGGTTTGTCCAAAACCATCTTGGTTGTGAGCCTCTACTCATACTCTACAAGGAACTGATAACATGATCATTTGTGCGACACCACACACCATGTTATCTACAATGTAAAGTATCAGACAATATGCATAAATATAAAATGCAAATAATGATCATGTGATTCTTATTTCAAAATGAAGATGTTCATACAAAGAGTTAGGCTTTCAGTATACATCCCAACAACTATCATCTCGCCATGTCCTGATACTATGTTATCAAGGTTGACTGACTATTGATCCTATCTAGCCGTTCTAAAAATTAAAGCAAAAAGTAACTAAGCATGCAAAGCTAAATCAAGAAGTAGAGCATACAATTTTAATACTAGCTCCCCCTGGACTATTGAACCGATGCGGTCTTTCCACATAGTGGATTTGGTCCTTGGGAACCCAATACTTGGTTGATCCTAATTGTAAATTCAAAAAGTTCTTAGGGACCCATGCTTGGACTTTTTGTTTATTCCAGCTAACAATCGATATATGGTTGTCCTAAATCCAAGTCCGACCTTATTGTACATGGCCCTTTGTGATCCAAGTAGTAGATCAAGACCCTTGGACCCTATAGTAAATCTTTCCAATGATTTCCTAAGGTCTTGGACTTGTCCTTTCAAGAGAGAGTTCTCTTCAAGTTTTTCAACTTGAGTTGAGTTCTCCTCTCAAACTTGACTAGTCGAAGAGGTTAGGGAGACCTCATGCTCAAGGAGTTTAACTTCCTTAACTAAGGTGTCGACCTTGGACTCGGACTTAGCTAACTTCTTAGTTAAATATTTAATTGCACTATATAAAGTATCAATTAGAGAACAACTTACCTTGATTGAATCTTTTGAACCGGATGTGGATCCGTGGCTTGTCTTGAATTGGAGTTCATTGTCAGATCCAGAGTTGGACTCGGTCTCGAACTCGTAGTTCGTTTTGGGTTCGGATTCATCTTCAGGCTCAGTCGGCTTGGCCATGAATGCTAGATTGTTGAGTTCATCTTCTTCCTCTGACGACTCCTCCCAAGTTGCATTGAGCGTCTTCTTGGTTTGTGATTGTTTGTTTTTTAGCCTCGGGCACTGCACTCAGATTTGATGTGACCCCTCTTGTTACATTCATAGTACTTGTAATTTGAGCTTTGCTCGGTTCTCTTCTCCTTGGATTGCTTGATAGGTCATCTTCTGCTCTTGATCATCTTCTGAACTAGATTCACTAGCTCGGTCTCCATCTCATAATTCACCTCCGATTTGTACTCCTCTTCTTCTTCGGGAGGTGGTTTTCTTTTTACCTTCTTTTTTTGACCTGCAACCAAGGCAATACTTTTCTTGACCGGGGCCGAGTTAGATTGT
This sequence comes from Wurfbainia villosa, assembly GCA_025175895.1. Classification (NCBI taxonomy): domain Eukaryota; kingdom Viridiplantae; phylum Streptophyta; class Magnoliopsida; order Zingiberales; family Zingiberaceae; genus Wurfbainia; species Wurfbainia villosa. The sequence continues at coordinate 89,101,737 of CM045996.1, forward strand.
TCGTGTAATTCAAATTCAGAAAAAAGCTCATCTAGTCTAATCTTCGACAAGTCTCTAGATACTTTGTAGGCATCAACCATAGATGCCCACAAAGTGGTCCTAGGAAATGCATTTAAAGCGTACCTGATTACATCCCTATTCTCTACCTTTTTTCCGATTGAGTGTAGTCCATTCATGATCTCCTGGATCCTTGCGTGGAGTTGCGCTGTTGTCTCGTGATTCTGCATTTTTAAATTAAACAATTTATTTAGGAGGAGGTCCCATTTGCATACCTTTGTGTTGGTTGTTCCTTCATGTAGCTCGATGAGCTTGTTCCATAGGTCCTTCACGCTGATGAACGGGCCGACACAATTGAGCTCTTCCTTGGAGAGATCGCATTGAAGAATTTGTGTAGCCTTTGCATCGACCTCCACTTGACGCTTCATGGCGTTCATCCACTTGTCGCAGTCCAAGAATTCACTGTCTTCATTGGTTGGAAGGGTGAATCTGGTCTGGATGACTATCCACATTTTGACTTGGGTTTTGAGATAACACTCCATCTGACCCTTCCAATAACGGAAGTCATTTCCATTGTAAAACATAGGTCGGGCGGTGCTAAACCCCTCAAGATGGGCCATTGAATAAAACCTTGCACAAAAAGCATGACAAAAACACAAATTTCCAAGACTTTATCTTGGTTTAGTAGTGCATGAAAAATAATAAGTAAAAGCTTAAATTGAACGAAGCAAAGAAACACGAAAAGAAGAAAAACTTGCTAGATCGGTGGTTGCACCGAATCTTAGCGTCCCTGCTCTGATACCAATTGTTGGATCAAGAGAGTCGCTAGAGGGGGGGGGGTGAATAGCGATCGTAAAACTTTCTTTTCGTTCATCGAAAACTTGAGTATTGCAGCGGAAATAAGAGTAAGACAAAAGTAAGATAAACATCTTTGTTTTTACTTGGTTCACAACTGAAAGGTTGCTACTCCAAGGCCCCGCAATCCTAGACCGCGTATGATGGAGAAATCCACTAAAAATCTCCTCCTCATTGGAGGTAGGAGACGACGATTACAAAGAATCAAAAGATAGAGGAAGAGGCAACAAGCCTACCTCTCCTCTTTGCGATAAAAGCTTGAATATAGCAAATGAAAGAAAGTAAAATAAGACAACTTAAAATAAAGCTATCGACAAAAAGAATGGAAGTTCGGCGTCACGCCGGCGTTATGGTGGTGTATTGTTGTCGTTGAACCTTGGTGTTGTGAGAGCACTTTGAGAGCAAGAATTGATGATCTAAAGGGGTGAAACCTCTTACTTTTATAACCCTTCAAACCCTAGCTCATTGAGATACAAATCTAGGTCAAAGCTCCTCATCCCTCAAATTTTGGTGGAGCTTATCTTGACTTTCTTCGAGCTGACCAGTTTGAATAGCAGTCGACTGATGCCCCTTTGCAGTCGACTGATGGTAGGATCAGTCGACTGCCAATAGCCTTCAGTCAACTGTTGGCTTGGTCACTCTCCTGTAGCATAGAGTTAGCATAAAACAACCAAGTAATGGACATTACGACGGTTCCTTAATGTCCGATCTCGAACTAGACCTCCCCCTGGAAGTCTTAGTTGGATCAATGCCTAAGTTCGTCCCCGTATGGAGGACACGACCTCACTATTAGTCTTCACTCAGAGCTTACCTTTGGTCCTCCTGACCTGTTGCTTAGCTTCCGGTCGCCACCCCGGATTCCTTGACTCCAACATGGTTCTCTTGGTGTATTCCGCATCCCGAGATTCTCCAGGTGTCGCTGACCTTCAGCTTAGCTTAATACTTCCTGCACACTCAACACAACTCATGAGATAACAATAATAGCTTAACTTTGAACCTTTGCCATAATCAAAACCTAGGTTCAATTATCTGGTGCCCCTGCACCAACACTCCTGCTGCCTAGCGAGAAGCCCCCTACTGGGCCATCAACACCCATCACGTGCTCACAACCTATGTGGGCTGACGCCCAGCGCATGCCTAGTGACAGGCAGCATGAGGCTTGACTAAGCCTGTGACTATTACCATTCTAGGGGTTTCACGGTCATCTTGGCATGGTCGTGTTGTCCCCCTTTAGTGGTTTATATAAAATGTACATAATTTAAATTTTTATCTTCTATATGTTTATTTTTGATATGGTTTTCCATCTTTGATCAGGTGATCGACATGCATGCAAACGATTACTGATATACTCATAATATAATGCTCGCCTTCAACTTTCCTCTAGCTACGACTTCGAATAATGTCTAGTAACATGATATGTTGAGGATCTGTCATGTGTCTTAACTTATTGTGTTGTCCTTAATTGCCATATGTGGTTCGTGTGTTCATTAACTTTTCTTCAGGTTTTTTCCCGCACTATCTTGCTCATTGATCACTTAGAGTCGATATTTGTCGAGCAAGACAACTCGATATTATGCAACTAGTCTACTGCCTAAAAAAGTCACATGCTTTAGTCATCGACTCTGTGGCTTCTTCTGACTCACTGCTAAGTGAATCATCAATGTCTATTTTAGCATCCATGCCACTTGTAAAATAGACAAGGATGAATCCCTTAGCAGTGACTCGAAAGAAGCCACATAGTTGACCACTAAAGCATGTGAGTTTTTAGGTAGTAGACTTGTTGCTTAATATCAGGTTGGCTTGTTCGACAAATATCAACTCTAATCGATCAATGAGCAAGATTGTGCAGAAAAAAACCTGAAGAAAAGTTAATGAACACATGAACCACGAATGATAATTCAGGACGACACAATAAGTGAGAACATATGCATGGCAGATCCTCTCAGTCTCCAAAAGTTGATGCCTATATATAATAAGTCTGAATGGTGTTGTGATGATGGTGGTTAATGTTTGAAATTTTATATCTAAACATTACTTGACTTGTTACATTTGATATCTTTGCATTATAAGTTTCATACGATGAATGTTTTTTTTTGTGTTGATATTTGAATTATTATATATTATTAGATGTGTTTGGTGTAATTTTTTTTTTAAATAGATAAAAAATAGTAAGTTGTATTTGGTTGTAATGCAACAAAATCTGTAGCATCAATCGACAGAAAATAACCACCAATCAAGTGCTGATTCACGACCGTTCAAAATACTACATCTCAGTTGACTGTCACATAACCACAGTCGACTTAATGTCAAAATTTTGCAATGAAAGTTTTTTTCTTAGTTAAAATTGCAACGAAAATTAGATTCTGTGCAAAATAATGATCACCAGTCGACTGATGGAGGATCCAATCGACTGGTATAACTATATAAAGGCATAGAATGTTTTTTAGTCGACTGGCCAGTCCACTAATGCAGTGTCAGTCGACTAATGGGTTAATCTAGTCGACTGGTTGAAGTCGTTGCAAATCTGCGATGAATTTCATATTTGTCTCTAAAGTTTGCAATGATTTCAATTTTCGTCGCCAAATTTCCAACGATTTTGGAATTCATTGCAAAATTTGTGATAATTTTGGTGACAAAAATTTTTTGTCATATTTTTTAAATTATTTGGGTAAAAAAATGCGGTAAATTTTGCAATGAATTTATCTTTCGTCGCTAAATTTGTGATGAAAGATAAATTCATAGCAGAATTTGCAATTAATTTAAAATATCATCATCAAATATTGCGACAAATATCAAATTCATCGTAGAATTGGCGATGAATTTATTATTCGTCGTAGATTAGCAACGAATTTTGCAACGAACTATAAATCGTTGCAAACTTTGCCATAATTAACTTGCTCATCCTCCTTTTCCCCTTCTCACGCTTGCAATTGCACTCCCTCCCGATATGTCTTCCCTTCCCTCTCTCTCGTTTCCACCGCAGAAGCCAATGTCGGATCTGCACAGATCTGACGTTAGTTGTACAATAGCTCCCCCGATCATGACACCCCCTGCCATGTGTCCATGCACATCGGGCGACAACTGCCACGAGCACGATGCACTGCAAGGGTGTCTCCCTGGTCGTGCGACGCGGGCGGTTGCGCGACCACGCGCGTCGCGTCGCGCGGCCACGCGCGTCGCGCGACCACGCTCATGGCGTGACAGTTACCATGAGCACAATGTTCGACAAGGGTGTCACCCCTGCCATGTGCGTGCATGCATCGTGTGGAAGAGGTGTCATGCAATGGGGGCATCGCACGGCAGGGGCGTCACCCCTATCGTGTCGATGCCCCTTCTGCATCGGTCATGCAATAGGGGCATCATCCCAGGCTTCGTGCGTGGGTGGGTCATCGTCCCTGGCTTGCATACAGATGTCGTGTTGGACCTGGGCCTCCGCGACATGTGTTCACCCCACAACAAAGTCATCGACCCTTCGACTCCGCCTACACGATTAAGGCCTCCTTCAATGTCGACACATCTCATGAGCTTCAATTTGCCTGCACAGTCGCGACCCCCTACAACGTGTGTTGATCTTGGGCGGTTGAGCTACATGGGTGGCTAATTCAGGTGATTTGTTAGATTAACCTGTTATTCAAATTAAATCCTTTACAATTTATAATATGTAATAAAAGTACAAATTTAATATTTTATTTTTCTTAAGTTTGTCATACAATTGTTCATCCTTCAGGTGATCCGCGTGTTTGTAAAGTCTTCTATTGCCAGCTCATCCGTTGCTTCCACCAGGGAAGGTAAATTTTATATTTCAAAATTTTTACCATTATCATTCTATAATATATATAATGTTTGATTTTATGTATTTTTTTACTTTAAAAATTTATTATTAGTTTGATATATTCTAGTTTGTAATTCAATACGATACCCAAAATAAATAAGTACTAGAAGAAATTTTTTTGAGTATAAATTTATTGTTCAAATAATATTGATAAAAAATGATGAGAATATAATTATTCCTTGATATAAATTTGGAAACAGAAAAATGGAGAGAGAAAGGAGTTGGATGTATAAAAAGAACTTATTAGAACATCGGGTTTAACCATTGAATTTATTATTGGGCTGGAACAATTTTTGAATTTTACTGGAAGTAATATTGAGTTTATGGATGAGAATAAATTAAGGTGTTCGTACAATAAGTGTCATAATGGTAAATTTTTTAGTGTGATAAAGTTCGAGAACATCTTTGTAGATTTGGTTTTACCCTAAATTATTATAATTGGGCATATCATGGTGAACCGTTCATATCCGATGAAGAGGTTGGATGAAACATACAAAGGACAGTTAGTGGAGATCAAAGATATTATGATCAATTCAATCCATATCAAAGGATGATAGTTGATGCAGTTGGTCATAATTTGAATATCGAACTGAACGCTACAAGTTCTAGTTATCCTCAAACATTTGAACACATGTATACTAGTTATTCATCACTGTTGGAGGATGTAGAAATAACAGGTGTTCATGAAAATATAACAATGAACCATATCTCAAATTTCAAGAATTGTTGAGAGCTGCAGATGAACCTGTATGGTCTGGTTGTGACAGTCACACTAAATTATCTATAACCACAAGATTGTTGAATGTTAAAGCTGAGCACAATGTGTCAAAAGATTGTTTTAATGATTTTGTTCAAGTTATTAGAGAAGTATTGTTGTGTGATTATTCCTAATGATTTTTACAGTATGAAAAAAATTATGAAAGAATTAGATCTTTCGGTGGAAAGATTTGATGTTTACAGAGATGGTTGTATGCTATATTGGGGAGATAATGCAGATACAAAGACTTATAAATTCTGTAATGAATGTAGGTACAAGAGTACTACAAGATTGAATCGTAATAAGCAACGTAAATCATACAGACAAATGTTCTATTTGCTTTTAACTCCTAGATTGCAAAGGTTTTATGTATCAAAGGTCACTGTTGAACACATGACTTGGCAAGCAAATCATGAAATAGAGGTAGGGCTAATGTGTCATCCATCATATGCAGACGCGTGGAAAAATTTTGATAGAACATATCCTGAGTTTGCGAATGAGACTTGAAACATTAAGTTAGGTCTCTGTGCTAATGGATTTGCTCCATTTGGCAAATCAGGAAGAACTTATTCTTGCTGGTCAATTATCTTAACTTCGTATAATCTTCCACCTGGTATGTGTATGAAAATACTATATATATTTTTAACATTGATTTTTCCTAGCCCGCATAATCCCAAGAAGTTAATAAATGTTTACATGCAACCATTGATTGCGGAGTTGAAATAACTATGGGATGAGAGTGTTTCTACATATGATGTCCATACAAATCAAATATTTATAATGAGAGTTATGCTTCTTTGGACCATAAATGATTTTTCTGCTTATGGTATCTTATCGGGATGGAGTACCGCTGGAATTTTAGGATGTCCAATATGTATGGAGAGATCAAAGTCATTCAGATTGAAACATGGAAAGAAGTCGAGTTATTTTGATTGTCATAGATAATTTTTACCACCAAATCATAAATTCAGAAGAAATAAAGGAAAATTTACTAAGAATAGAATTGAAAGAACACCTCCACCATTGAGATTAAATGGTGAATGCTTATGGCATAGAGTGCTTAATTTTTCATATGTTATTGAAGAACCAAATATTACAACATATGGCTATGAAAGTACGCATAAATGAACTAAATGGAGAATTTTTTTAGAATTTACCATATTGATAGAGTAATTTGATTCATCACAATCTCGATGTAATGCATATTAAGAAGAATATTTTTGATAATCTGATAAACATAGTGATGGGTATTACTGGAAAAATAAAAGACAATCTTGTAGGGGATCGATTGGCCGGCTAGAGGGGGGTGAATAGCCCTCTTAAAATGGATGTCGGAATTCTCTCGTTCGTTTGCTCGTCTACACAATCGTTAGCGAAGCGGAAGCATAAACAATAAAGACAAAGCAATAAACGAAAATACAAACGCTAACAAAGATGTAACGTGGTTCACGGCTACGCCGCTAATCCACGATCCCGATTCGTCCGAGGTGAATCACTCCTCCAAAGCCAATCACTATTGGTCTCTCCTTTGCATCAAGCTAGGTGGAGGTAACCTTTACAATCAAGATCACTCTTCTTACAATAAGAATGGAGTAAAAACAAGTAAGAAGAGTTTAGAGCTTGTGGGGCACTAGGAAGATCACTTAGAGCATAAGCATTAACCTCTCAAAGGCTCACACCCTCTCTTTTTATAGAGAGGGCTGATTTCTTCCCGTTGGCCGCCACCAGTCGACTGCTGCCCTTGGCAGTCGACTGCCGTCACTACAACGGCCTCCGAACACAATGGATCCCGACCGTTGTAGTCCAACGGAACTCTTAATGATCGATCTGAACCTCACCCGATCGGCCTCCATAGTCGACGCCCGATCGGCCACTTAGCGGTTCTCAGTTCGCGATATCCTCTGGCATGCACCGCCATTCCATGCGATCACTGCTGGGCATAAACCCATCAGTCGGATACCAGTCGAACACACTCGACTCAGAGCAGTCGACTGCCATTACATGGCAGTCGACTGGTGCCGTGTGAAACTCAAACTTAACATAAGTTTGAGCTTCCGACGGTCGGGTAAACCTTAACCCTTGCGGTCAAGTCTCTGACACTCAGCCATTCGGCCAAGTTCACCTAATGAGCTACTTACATTTCACTCATTCTCTCATTTCACTCGAAGTCCCTCGCCGAAGCTCTCTTCGTTCGCGGCCACGTCCTCAGCGACATCGCGCCTCTGCAATGCTCCTTCGCGTCTCTTGCCTCGAAGTCTACTTCCTCCGGCTTCACTCCAAGCTTCTCGTCTGGCGGTCCCTCGGATGCTCCAAGCGCACGGCTTCCGCAAAATCATCCTTCACCGACTCAAGGACCGAGGTTGTGAGGGTGAACCCGCCAAGGCTCCATGTGCGAATTACTAAGTCCTGCAAGACTCCAACGCACATATCAAATAACAATATCATCCTAACTTAAACCTTTTGCCACACACATCAAAACCTTATCATGGCAAGAGATTGCCCTAACAATCTCCCCCTTTATGATGTGTGGCAATCCGTTTAAGTTAGGTAAAAACATTTGATGAAAATTCTAAGGTAAGAAGGCATGTAAACATAAACATGATATAGCAATATGCAACTCCCCCTTAATCCATGAAACTCCCCATAAAAATTTTCTTCCCCTATCATAAATATGATCATTTCTCCCCCAAAATATATTCCCCGTTACTTAAACATACATTTCTCCCCCTTTGACACCATCAAAAAGATTAATCCTTATATATAAACTTATGGCATCAGGTCTAATAGAAAGAGAACACCAAAAACATGATTAAAATCTGAAATCAAAAAATATTTGGCTATTTTTCAGGTGAGCAGTCGACTGCTATCAGTATGGCAGTCGACTGACACAATGGATTTCGAAATTCTGATTTTCTGGGCGAATTTTAGAAATGCATTAAAAATTTCAAAAAATTCGAAAAATCATGAAATTTTAGGAACATATTTATTTTAAGTATATATATCAATGAAAAATAGTTTTTCAAGAAAAATCATTATATTTTTCGTGATTTTCCAAAAATCCAAAGGCTTTAAAAACCACTAGGTTTTTGATCATTTTAGTATCAAGTTAACTACCTAGTTTTGCATCCAATTGTTTCAAAACATGAATACATAGATTTTAGGGTAAGAAATTGTTTTAAAAACATATGAAATATCCAACCATGATCTTTGGACAATATGTCTATGAATTAAACATAAGCCTTCCCCATGATTGGTCTATTATTGCTATTTTGATACCTTAAATAACCATCTAAATGCCATAGGCATTAGTGGACATTTGTATCATCCTAACATCTCACTCATGCTAAGTTTTCAATCAAAGTAGCCTATGGTGAGTGTGAGATGCATCCTAGGGGGGGGGGTATTTGTATATACTTAACCATCATATTCATACAATTCTATCAAAGTTAAGTATCAACCTAACAATCCTCATGATCATAAAGGCATATATCAATTAATTCTACATTATGATCATGAAACACATGTATTCATTGAATTGTTTTCATGCATTAGGTATTATATCATGATAATAAACAAAGTATCACCTAAAACATGATTTAAACCTATTTCTCATGATGACGTGCCAAATTTTAAAATCATAAATCATGATTGCACATATACATAGCAATTACATTAATCATCATGATTTAAGCATTAATATCTATTTATGGGCACGTTATCATCTTACGTATTGCTAAATGTTGTCCCGCCATCCTAAGTCAACCAAAATATGATATAGGTCAATTCCATATGGTTGACTACCCTAGGGTTTTCCTAACCCTTAAGGATGGATTTTGGAACCCAAAATAGATTCTTGCCTATGGGGTTCACTAGAAATTCCTTAGGAATCCATTTTCTAGCAATTACTTTCTTCTTATCTTGTCCCCTAGCAATTAGGCATTTGTAGGCCTTTTCATTTTTCTTTTCTTTATAACCTAGGCCCTTCTTGTTGAAACTTGCCCTTTGACTCCCAATTATCATGTTCAAGGTGTTGGAGCCAATTGTGAATTTTTCTAGGGCTTTTGTTAAATAGTCTACCTTTTCCCTTAAGGCCCTATTTTCATTTATACATGCATCACTAACATCTAATGGCACATAAAGATCATGTGAGCATGCATCATTTAAGCTAGAAGAAATATTATCATTTAAGCATGCATTTTCTAGCTTATTTTCCAATGCCTTAATTTGATTAAGCAAGCTTTTATTTTTCTTTTTCATTCCAAATAAGTCTTTAGTTAAACTAGAAATTATGGAAACTATTTTCTTAGGAGAGGCATTCGTTACCATAGTTTCCATATCCTCTTCTTCTTCTTCGGATGAGGAGGATGTAGAGGCTCCCCCTTCACTTGAGCTCTCTCCTCTTGAGCTTGATCCTTCATTTTCAGAGGAAGAGCAATCCAAGTCATCAAAGGTCAACAAGGCCAAATTGGTGACAAAGGCATTCTCTTCATCCGATGATGATGATGAGGATGAGGATGGGTCATCCCAAGTCCTTGCCTTTAGAGCTTTGGTCTTCCCCTTTTCTTTTGTCTTCTTCTCCTCTTCCTTCTTTTTCTTGCTCCCCTTTTTCTTCTTCTTTTCTTCTTTCTTTTTCTTCTCTTCCTTGCTCTTGTTTAGGAGAGGACAATTATCCCTTATGTGTCCCTCTCCTTGGCAATTGTAGCATATGACCTTCCCCCTTGGTCTTCTATTCCTATCATTTGATTTATGAAAATGAAAACCTTTTAAAGCACGTCTTACCCTCCTTACCATATAGGCTTCTTCCGTGCTATCCATGGAGGAGGAGGAAGATGCTTCGTCATCGGAGGAGGAGGAGATCTCTATCTTCTTCTTCCCCTTGTTTGCCAACAATGCTACTCCTCTTGAGGATTGTATTTTTGTCTCTTCTTGTATTCCTTCAAGCCTAGATTCATGTAATTCCATAGTGGAGAAAAATTCATCTAGAGTACTTACCTCTAGATTCTTTGAAATGTAAAATGAGTCCACCATTGAACTCCACTTGGATGATCGGGGGAAAGCATCTATGGCCTTCATTATCATATCGCGATTAGAGAGCCTTTCTCCTACACTTGTTAGTCCAATTAAAATTTCTTTGAATCTAGAATGCAAAGAAGTTACCTTTTCTCCCTTTTCTAATTTAATGTTGGATAGTTGAGAGCAGAGGAGATCTCTCCTTGCTAGCTTCGCCTCGGATGTGCCTTCATGAAGCTCAATTAGCTTCTCCCACATCTCCTTGGCGCTTAGGCATTCTCCTATTCGGTTGATTTCTTGTTGGGGGAGCACATTGAAGAGATGATGCTTGGCTTTTGAATTTGCAAGGTGCTCTTCCCTTTGCCTTTTGGTCCACCTAGATTTCTCTATTGGCTTCCCTTCTTCATCCCTAGGCAAAACGAAACCGGATTCCATTGTAATCATAATATCAAAATCCGTTTCGAAAAATACCTCCATTCGCTTCTTCCACCAAGCGAATTCTCCTTCAAACTTTGGAGGATGGATGTTGGAGCCGGCCATTTTGAAAGTTGCTTGTTGTGGCGGTTAGTCCTCGACAAGCTTTCCTTGGCTCTGATACCACTTGTAGGGGATCGATTGGCCGGCTAGAGGGGGGTGAATAGCCCTCTTAAAATGGATGTCGGAATTCTCTTGTTCGTTTGCTCGTCTACACAATCGTTAGCGAAGCGGAAGCATAAACAATAAAGGCAAAGCAATAAACAAAAATACAAACGCTAACAAAGAAGATGTAACGTGGTTCACGGCTACGCCTCTAATCCACGATCCCGATTCGTCCGAGGTGAATCACTCCTCCAAAGCCAATCACTATTGGTCTCTCCTTTGCACCAAGCTAGGTGGAGGTAACCTTTACAATCAAGATCACTCTTCTTACAATAAGAATGAAGTAAAAACAAGTAAGAAGAGTTTAGAGCTTGTGGGGCACTAGGAAGATCACTTAGAGCATAAGCATTAACCTCTCAAAGGCTCACACCCTCTCTTTTTATAGAGAGGGCTGATTTCTTCCTGTTGGCCGCCACCAGTCGACTGCTGCCCTTGGCAGTCGACTGCCGTTACTACAACGGCCTCCGAACACGTCGGATCCCGACCGTTGTAGTCCAACGGAACTCTTGGCGATCATCGAACCTCACCCGATCGCTGCCCTGTCAATCGACTACCCGATCGGCTACTAAGCGGTTCTGCGTGATATCCTCCGGCGATATGTCATTCCATGGTAGTGATCACCGGGCATAAACCCATCGATCGGATACGATGAACACACTCGACTCGGAAGCGATCGATTGCCATTACATGGCAGTCGACTGGTGCCGTGTGAAACTCAAACTTAACATAAGTTTGAGCTTCCGGCGGTCGGGTAAACCTTAACCCTTGCGGTCAAGTCTCCGACACTCAGCCATTCGGCCAAGTTCACCTAATGAGCTACTTACATTTCACTCATTCTCTCATCTCACTCAAAGTCCCTTGCCGAAGCTCTCTTCATTCGCGGCCACGTCCCTCAGCAGCATTAGGCGCACGGCTCTACAATGCTCCTTCACGTCTCTTGCCTCTGAAGTCTACTTCCTTGGCTTCACTTCAAGTCATCTCGTTCGGCGGTCCCTCGGATGCTCCAAGCGCACGGCTTCCGCAAAGTCATCCTTCACCGACTCAAGGACCGAGGTTGTGAGGGTGAACCCGCCAAGGCTCCATGTGCGAATTACTAAGCCCTGCAAGACTCCAACGCACATATCAAATAACAATATCATCCTAACTTAAACCTTTTGCCACACACATCAAAACCTTATCATGACAAGAGATTGCCCTAACAAATCTAAATGCAAGAAAAGATATGCGTCTTATCTGTAAATGACCCACTCTTGATGTCGATGAAAATAGTAGGGGACTAAAGCCAAAAGCAGTTTATACATTGAATAAGGATCATAGAAGGATTCTTTGTGAATGGTTGAAATCATTGAGATTTCTTGATGGTTATGTCTCTAATCTTGGAAGATGTATTGATTTGAAGGAATGCAAATTGATTGGTTTGAAAAGTCATGACTGCCATATATTCATGGAAAGACTAATTCCTTTTGCATTTAAGGAAATGTTTCCAACTTTTGTACGGGGTGCAGTTATGGAATTAAGCATTTTCCTTCATGATATTTGCTCCATAGTATTGAGTTATTCACACATAGAGACATTAGAGAGAGACATTCCAATCATTTTGTGTAACTTAGAAAGAATATTTCCTCCATCATTTTTCAATTTCATGGAACATCTTTTGGTTCACTTGCCATATGAGGCTAAAGTTGGAGGTCCTATTCAATTTCTATGAATGTATTCATTTGAAAGGTGAACTTTTCACTTTCTTTGATCGTTGTTAGTGCATTTGATTATTTTTAGTATAAGTTAATTTCTAATATATTTTGTTTTATTACTATTAGATTCCTCTATCACTTGAAGAAAAAGATAAAAAATAAGGCACATGTCGAGGCTTCTATTGTTAATATATTGTGGAGGAAGTTAAAACTTTTGTATCGTATTATTTTGAACCTTACGTTCAATGCAAATGGTGGAGAGTAGGAAGAAATGATGAGGGTCCTGTTGATTCAAATTTATGTTGGTGCAATCGGTTCAGGTCACGATTGACCAGACTCGAGTTGGACTCGAGTAGTGTTTTGATGTTTGATAATATTTTAGGGAGATTGTTGGTGCAATCGACCCAGGTCATGATTGAGCGAACTCGAGTTAGACTTGAGTGGTATTTTGATGTTTGACGATGGTTTGACCATTGTTTGATTATATGGTTGACATGGGGTTGACCATATGATTGAAAGTCCAAACTTGAGTCTTGGAAATTAAAAAGTCCAACATGGGTTAGCAAGGAAAGTCCAAGTGGGACACTTGGGCAAGGGAAAGTCCAAGCATGGGTCTTGGCAAGGGAAAGTCCAATCTTGAGTCTTGGCAAATGGAAAGTCCAACATGAGTTGGCAAGGAAAGTCCAAGGGGCGATATTGGCGACATAAAATCCAAGCGGGAGTCTTGGCAGCATAAGTCCAAAGGTTGGCAGCGTAAAGTCCAAGCGATAGTCTTGGCTGTTAGTGCAATCGACCCGTGATATGATTTTGATGTGTGTGGCAAAGGGTTTAAGTTAGGATGTTTGGATGTAATATGTGCGTTGGAGTCTTGCAGGACTTAGTAATTCGCACATGGAGCCTTGGCGAGTTTCACATCTCATGACTTGGTCTTTGAGTCGGTGAAGGATGGCATTGCGAAGCCGTGCGCTTGGTGCATCCGAGGGACCGCCAGACTGGGAGCGAATGGAGCGAGCCCAAAGGGAAGCATACTTCGAGGGTTTGAGACACGAAGGATGGCGTTGTGAAGCCGTGTGCTTGACGCATCCGAGAGACGTAGGCCAAGGGAAGAGAGCTTCGGTGGGGAACTCCATGAGGGATGAGGTGGACTTGGCCATGTGGCTAAGACCGAGTGTCGGATGCTCAAACAACTTGGTGTTTGAGGTTTTACCCGATATCAGTCGACTGCCAAGGGATTACAGTCGACTGATCCAAGTCGACTAGGGTTCGACTGGTGTTAGACTGCTTTTTGTGGTCTGGCAGTCAACTGCCAAGGGATGGCAGTCGACTGATGTCGACAGCAGTCGATTGTCGAGGGATGGTAGTCGACTGATGGGAATGTCGCGGGCATAGAACGCTCCATAGTCGACTGGGCAATCGACTACTATGTCACCAGTCGACTGGTGGGCATGATTAATCGACTGGTGGGTGATCCGTTGGAACTTGTCCAACATGGATTTGGCCATTGTGAGGCAACGACTACAGGAGCAGTCGACTGGGGCCTTTTGGTAGTCGACTGCTAGGCGCGAAAATAGCTCGATGCAAGTTATAAATGGAGCTCGATATGGAGGTTTTTGCCAAGACTTTAAGGGTGACTTTGGAGGGGAATTGTTGCTGCATTCATACCTTCAAGAGCCAACCAAAGCAAGCAACAAGAAAACACTTAAAGCCAAGAATTGTAAAGCATTCTTTACTTGTATTTCTTAATGTCTTTGTATTTCTTGTAGTATTACTGTTGTAATATCTTGTACGAGGTTTCTCCACCTCCGACGTGTTGTCGAGAAGGAGTTTAGTTAGTGTCGTGTGCATAACTAGAGCTCGGTGAGCTCGCCCGTGGAGTAGGAACCATTCGGTTCCGAACCACGTATATCTTGCATTGTGTGATTGTGTTTTTGTTGTTAGTATTCATATTTGTATTAGTATTCCGCTGTGCTAATGACAATTGTAGACGAGCACGCAACAATTAAGATCGTATTCCACCATACCACGATTGAGGGCTATTCACCCCCCTCTAGCCGGCCAACCGTGACCCAACAAGTGGTATCAGAGCCAAGTCGCTTGTCGAGGACTAACTGCCGCAACAATCACTTCATCAAGAGATGGTCGGCTCTAATATTCATCCGCCAAAGATCAAGGGGGAAGGTGATTTGCTATAATTGCCAAGGAGAGGGACACATAAGGGATAATTGCCCCCTCCTAAACAAGAGCAAAGAGGAGAAGAGAAAGAAAGAAGAAAAGAAGAAGAAAATGGGGAGCAAGAAGAAGGAAGAAGAGAAGAAGGCCAAAGAAAAAGGAAAGGCCAAAGCACTCAAAGCAAGGACTTGGGATGACCCTTCTTCCTCCTCATCATCATCATCGGAAGAAGAAAATGCCTTCATCACAAATTTGACACTAATGACATTTGACGACCTAGATTTCACCTCCTCCTCCGAACAAGAAAGATCAAGCACAAGTGAGGAGAGCTCTAGTGAAGGGGGAGCTTCTTCACCATCCTCATCCGAAGAAGAAGAAGACATAGAGACTATGGTAACGAATCTCTCACCCCATAAAATAGTTTCCATGATTTCTAGCCTCACTAAGGATTTATTTAGGGCTAAGAAAAAGAATAAAAGCATGCTTGATCAAATTAAGGACTTAGAAGAAAAACTAAAAAAAGCATGCTCAAATATTAATGATAATATTTCTTCTAGCCTTAATGATGCATGCTCACATGAATATATGCCTTTTGATGTTAATGATGCATGCATTGAGGAGAATAGGGCTTTAAGGGAAAAGGTAGATCACTTAACTAAAGCCCTAGAAAAATTCACCATAGGCTCCAACACTCTTAACATGATAATTGGGAGCCAAAGGGCTAGCTTCAATAGGAAAGGCCTAGGATATAAGGGAAAAACTAATGAAAAGGCCTATAAATGTTTGATTGCTAGGGGTCAAAGCAAAAATAAGACAATTGCTAGAAAATGGATCCCTAAAGAATTTTTAGTGAACCCCATAGGAAAGAATTTATTTTGGGTTCCTAAATCCATCCTTAAGGGTTAGGAAAACCCTAGGATAGTCAACCATATGGAATTAACCTATATCATATTATTTGGTTGACTTAAGATGGTGGGACTAAATTTTTAAAATAGTGTTGGGTGATGATAATGCACCCTTAAATAGTTTAAATCATGCTCAACACTTAGTGTTATATATGTTGACACTCATTTTTAGCTTAGTGTTGGGTGATGATAATGTGCCCATAAATTGATAATAATCCTTAAATCATGATAATTAATGAAATTGTCATGTATGTTTGCAATCATGATTTATCATCTTGACATTTGGCACATAGTCATAGGCATTAAGGTTCAAATCATGCTTTTAGGTGATACTTGACTTATTATCATAAATCATACCTAATGCATGATTATTAATTGATGAATACATTTGTTTTATGATCATAATGTGAAATTCATACATATATGTCTTTATGATCATGTAGTATGTTAGGATGATACTTAACCTTGTGTATAATTGTATGAAATTAATGGTTAAGTATATATAAATACCTTTAGGATACATCTCACACTCACCATAGGCTACCTTGATTGAAAACTTAGCATGGGTGAGATGATAGGATAATACTAATGGTCCACTAATGCCTATGGCATTTAGATGGTCATTTGAGGTATCAAATAGCAATAATAGACCAATTATGGGGAAGACTTATATTTAATTCATAGACATATTGCCCAAAGATCATGGTTGGATATTTCACATGTTTTCAAAACAATTTCTTACTTTAAAATCTGTGTGTTCATGTTTTGAAACAATTCAAACCAAAACTAGGTGTTAAAAGTGATACTAATTTGATCAATAACCTAGTTGTTTTTGAAGCTTTTGGATTTTTGGAAAATCTTTGAAAATATAATGATTTTTTATGAAAAACTATTTTTCATTGATAAAGATACTTAAAAGAAATGTGATCCCCAAATTTCATGATTTTTTGAATTTTCTGGAATTTATAGTGCATTTCTGAATTTCGTCCAGAAAATTAGAAAACCTGATTTCCTTGTGCCAGTCGATTGCCATTCTGATAGCAGTCGACTGATGTACTATGCACGAGCACAGTAACATGATTTTATCAGGTTTTTGATTGTTTTTGATTTTTGTTTCTCTCTAGACTTGATGTCATGCCATATAAACTTTGTTTAATATTTTTGATGGTGTCAAAGGGGGAGAAAAGATATATGTTTAAGTAAGGGGGAATGTATTTAGGGGGAGTTTCATGTATTAAGGGGGAGAGTTGCTAATCATGTTATTTACATGCTTTCTTTCCTTAATATTTTATCAAATGTTTTACCTAACTTAAATGGATTGCCACACATCAAAAAGGGGGAGATTGTTAGTGCAATCGACTCGTGATATGGTTTTGATGTGTGTCGCAAAGGGTTTAAGTTAGGATGTTTGGATTTGATATTTGCATTGGAGTCTTGTAGGACTTAGTAATTCACACATGGAGCCTTGGCGAGTTTCACATCTCATGACTCGGTCTTTGAGTCGGTGAAGGATGGCATTGCGAAGCCGTGCGCTTGGTGCATCCGAGGGACCGCCGGATAGGGAGCGAATGGAGTGAGCCCAAAGGGAAGCATACTTCGAGGGCTTGAGACACGAAGGATGGCGTTGCGAAGCCGTGCGCTTGACGCATCCGAGGGACGTAGGCCGAGGGAAGAGAGCTTCGTTGGGGAACTCCATGAGGGATGAGGTGGACTTGGCCAAGTGGCTAAGACTGAGTGTCGGATGCTCAAACAACTTGGTGTTTGAGGTTTTACCCGACATCAATCGACTGATGGGAATGTCGTGGGCACAGAATGCTCTGTAGCCGACTGGGCAGTCGACTACTAGGTCACCAGTCGACTGATGGGCATGATCAGTCGACTGGTGGGTGATCCGTTGGAACTTGTCCAACGTTGATCTGGCCATTGTGAGGCAATGGCTAAAGGAGCAGTCGACTGCTAGGTGCGAAAACAACTCGATGCAGGTTATAAATGGAGCTCGAGATAGAGGTTTTTGCCAAGACTTTAAGGGTGACTTTGGAGGGGAATTGTTGCTGCATTCCAGACCTTCAATAGCCAACCAAAGCAAGCAACAAGAAAACACTCAAAGACAAGAGTTGTAAAGCATTCTTTACTTGTATTTCTTAGTGTCTTTGTATTTCCACGGACGAGGTTTCTCCACCTCCGACGTATTGTCGAGAAGGAGTTTAGTTAGTGTCGTGCGCATAACTAGAGCTCGGTGAGCTCACCAGTGGAGTAGGAACCATTCGGTTCCGAACCACATATATCTTGCGTTGTGTGATTGTGTTTTTGTTGTTAGTATTCATATTTGTATTAGTATTCTGCTGCGCTAACGACAATTGTAGACGAGCACGCAACGATTAAGATCGTATTCCACCATACGATGATTGAGGGCTATTCACCCCCCTTTAGCCGGCCAACCGCGACCCTACATTGGCAGCGTAAGCCCAATGTGCCTTGGCAGTGTAGATCAACTTAGCATGACAATAGCTAATGGAAGCACTTGAAGGCTAGCGTATAGATGAACAAGTCATGGATGACTTGGAGGGATCCGATAGGCGTGAGGCTGACAGAGGTGGCTAGAAAGCTTAGGTCTAGGCTAAGGGTGGTCTAGCTAGTATGAGGGCATCATACTTGGGGTTAAACCTTATGTTTGAGGTTAACAGTCGACTGGGGCTTTGGACCAGTTGACTGGTCAAGTGTTTTGACACTTGGCAGCCGAGTCGACTTACAACAATCGACTAGGATTATCATCAGTCGAATTTCTCGGACTCGACTAGTGTTCGATTGCCAAAAATTACCTGGCAGTCTACTGCCAATATTGGGCTATCGACTGATGGCAGTCGACTGCAATGGAGGGAAGTCGACTGCTGGTTGAGTTGCGAGAGCATAATGTTTGATAGCCGACTAATCAGTCGGCTATGGGGCTGGCAGTCGACTGATGCTAATTGGCAGTCGCCTGCCAGTGTAACCATTGGCATGAATGTCGACGTGGATTAAGCCGTTGTCTCACAACGATACTGTTGACAGTCGACTGGGGCCTTACGACAATCGATTGCCAGGCGTTAAATCAGCCTGACGAAGGTTATAAAAGAAGCTCGGATGGATGGATTTAGCAGTGATTTTCTTGGGCAATTTGGAGAGGATTTGCTGCTATAATCCAGACCTTCAAGGCTAATCCAAGGCGATCAACAAGCAAGCATTCAAAGCAAAGTGTTGTAAAGTTTTCTTTACTTGTCTTTCGTATTTACTTTGTATTTGCTTGTTGTATTTAGTATTACTATTGTAATCATTTGTACGAGGTTTCTCCACCTCCGACTTGTTGTCAAGAAGGAGTTTTATTAGTGGTGTTGTCATCACTAGAGCTCGTTGAGCTCACTCCGTGGAGTATGAACCCTAAGGTTCCGAACCACGTATATCGTTGTTTATTTTGTGTTGTGATTGTGTATTTGTCTCTATATTTGTATTGTATTTCGTATTTCCACCGCGCTAACCAAATTGTAGAGATGAACGATCGAAATCCATCAAGCACGATGATCATGCTATTCACCCCCCTCTAGTGACGGTCTAATTCCCAACAAGTGGTATCAGAGCAAGGCTGCTCTTCATTTGGACTAACCGCCAAGAGAGCACCGCTAGAGGGTGACGGAAAAAATGGAGTTTGAAGAAAGACTAGGATGAGACATCAACACTTTAGTTTCGTACACCTTCTATTGACAAGAAGGGTTTGAGCAATGGAGGATACGAATGGAGGACTTCATGATGATGATGGACATTGAGCTATGATCCGCTTTGATGGAAGGCTTTGAATTGCCAAGAGGGCCGAAGGGAGGATATCTCAAGAAGAAGAGATGGACTCAAGACCAACTCCAAAAATCCGAGACAAATGACAAGGTAATCAATATGGTAGTTGATTTAATACCTAACGAGTTATTGTCCAAGATAGGTGAATTTCAAGATGCCAAGGATCTATGGGGAAAATTGGCAATGCATCACGAAAAATCCGAACCGACACAAGAAGAAGAAAGCTCATCCTCACAAGAAAGTGAGGAGTCAGAAGTTGAGAAGGAATCAACTTCTGGATCGGTGGAAGAGGAAGCCTCCACCTCTAGGATTGAGGGGGAGGAGATTAGGTCACCGGGGCAAAGGGGGGAAAAGCAAGATGAAGCCTCTACCTCCGATAGAGATGAACGAGCTCAAGAGGCCCTCACCATCACCCTAGGTAACTCAAGCACATTAATTCAAAATAAAAAACATATTATGTGTTTTGAGTGTAGGGAATATGGACACTATAAGAGCAAGTGCCCTAAAAAGTCAAGAAGACTCAATCGGCGCCAAAAACTCAAGAAAAATCAAAGGATGCCGGAGTCCCTACGAGGAAGAGAAAGGAGCACGTTGTGTGCTTCAAGTTCAATCAACGGGGCCATTACCGAAGTCAATGCCCTAGAGAGAAGAAGAAGGCTCAAGAGGGAGCATCACATATAGGGGGAGCCTCTAAGGCAAACCCTAAGGTATATTTTAGTAATCCACCTTCTTCAATTAATAGTCAAAAGCATGCCTTTAATTCTCTTTCTATTTATCATAAAGAGCATGCTAGAAATAGTAAACATTATTGTTTAGGTGCAAAGTCTTGCCATTTTAGGAATAAGGAGAAATTTGAGACTAATGTCTTTAAAACAATTTTACCTAAGTATTAGGAAGATAGAAAACCATCTAGGCTTTAACTCCAAGAATTCTAGATATATGCCTAGGAGGAATCCTTTCCAAATGATAAATGAAAAATCAAAGTTGGGAAGATTAGAGTTAGAAAATCAAGTTTTGAGGTCAAAAGTTGAGAAAATGGAGAAGTCCCTCAAAAAGATGCAAAATCAAGTTAAAGGGTCAAATTGTTAAAATTTAGGGTCTAGGAGTCAAAGTCAAAGGCCTAGGAAACAAGAACCATCCAAGGGCAAGCAAGGTTTGGGTCACAAACCTAAGCCCAAGAAGACTTATCATAGTATTCCATTCGATTATGAAACACAACCTAGGTCTAGAAAGACCAAGGTTACTAGGGAAGTCATCCCTAAGGGTAACTAAGGTGTGTGCCTAGTAGCTAGGGTTTCAAGGAAACCTAGGGAAGCCACTAAAAATGTTACAAGGGGAGTCACCCCTAGAGTTAAGCTAGACAAAAAGACCCAATTGACCAAGGCTACCAAGCCTAGAAGGGTCGTTAGGAGGGTATCTAGGGAGGTCATCCCTAAGGAATATCTAGTAAACCCAAGGAGCTCCAATATGTATTGGGTTCCTAGGAGCGTGATCGATTCACGCTAAATTGGTTAGGGTGTGCCAACTTTAAATGGATGAGTAGTTAACCTAACCATGGTAAAGGTGGCACTTTAGGTCATTTTCAAGGTTATGGATACCTTGGAAAAAGGGTTGAATTTTATAATCCTAAAGGATTTTAGGATATGCCAATATATTTTGAGAATTATGAAAAATCAATCAAATTGGCACAAACTAGGTTTAGAGGTCATAGTGTGTCATTTTGGATTTTTGGCATACTTGGGGGATTAGTAGTAATATGACAAAATGTACTTAATAATAACAAATGACAATTAACACTAAAATTTAGGTATTGTTATACCTTTATATTTTATTTTCCATGATTGATTTGCCATATACCATGTCATGACATAATATTTATTTTCATCTTATAAATGTCATGATTATGTCTAGGTTATTTAATAATGTCATGTATGCTCAGGTTCATTTTTATGCCATGACATCATGATTTTGACACATGCTTATTTATGCTATCATTTATGCCATGATCATTCCATGCATTAATTAAAATTGATTTAAGGACTATGGCAGGACATGAAGTCCCATGTATAAGGGAATCAAGTAGTGTTGCCTTAGAAAATGCATGAGACCTTAGTATAGGTATAACAAAAACCCACATCTCACATTATATTGACATGTGTGTGTTTTCAAACACCCTAGACACATGTGAGATGCTAGGAAATGAGTTAAGTTCAAGGTGCATAGTTTTTGCATCTAGATGAACTCAAACTCACCTTATGCCATGGGTGGATCATGGGGAAAGCTAATGTGTAAGTCATGTGCATTGAGCCTGTCACGCCCCGAGAGCATGCCGAGCCGAAAAAAAGGGCAACATCTCCCCTGTATGTGGCAACATATCCTGTTTATATAAGGCCTTTCGACCACAATCACAACAACATCTATATAAATGTATATATAACAATAACAAAGCAGAAACTATCACAACGAAATAACAACTACACACAGTGCATACCGGTATGACTAACACAACATAAAGAAAGCATCATCAAAACCCGAATCAACAAGTGCGTACATTAACAATGTCAAACACAACATCCACCATTAAAATCTGGATCGATATACGAAACATCCGAAAACAAAAGGAAACATAAATCTAAGTCGGGACCCTCGGAAGTGAGATGAGAATGTTACCAGCCAGTGATGCTTCAAGCCCATCACGAAGTTAGCTACCTGTTACCTGGGCGACAAGAAAATCCAGGGTTTATGGTGGTCAGTACAAAACTCAGCGGCAATAAGAATAAAAGTGCAGGTAGAATATATATATATATATACACATGCGAGTCAACAATATACTGTCTAAAGGTATAAAAGGTATACACTAACATAATATAACAACTGTATAACTAAACTGATCAACAATAGCAACATAAGGTACTGACATACCTGAAGATCGGCAACGATGTAACTCATACATCCTGAGTATAAGTACCATAATACAACACCTACAACATGGTAGAGTAAATACTGACTCTATAATCAACAAAACTTCCATACTAACATTCTATGGCTAATACAACCATGAACTGGGTCCATCCCGTATCACCTCAAGGTACTTGTCAAAGGTATACGACAATCTAACCAACTCAACTCTGGTAATCCACACACAACCATACAAGAATATGCAAGTGGAATGCAATATGATGTACAATCAAATGCAGCAAGCATAGCTCAAACAAATGCAACATCCAACGATCATATATATAGACTCTAGCTATATATATTCTCATATATATATATATATATATATGTATATGCAAATGTCATCTACCACAGCAATGCAGATGCATGGTCATGCCTGCGCACCCTACTGCTACCACGACCCCAGTGTGGCCTAGGTGGCACGACATGACAACTGTCCCAACTCAACAACAACCATTGCTCTCGAGTGGCCGAGTGGGCAGTATGAAGTAGAATATAAGCGTAAAGAGCTAGTTACACAACGGGGGTCCCTATTGCTGGTCACTCCGACTGACACTGCCCATGAGTGGTCGAGTGTCATGCACCTAAGACAACTGCATACTACTCCAACAACCACAGTCAATAGTGGGGTGAGTGCGGCACAACAAATGCTCTGCCTTCAACCAGTTACTCTTCCACGAGTAACCTGGGAGGCAGGATGACTGACAACCCTCTCAACCACAAGGGAGACCAAGTCGTCAGCATGTATGTAAATGAAATGAATGCATGACAGTACATACATATGTCCACAACACACTCTCTATTCTATAGAGAGACATATACAGCTGACAACAACCAAGCTAGGACCTCCAGTCCGTAGGGACGCTGTATCGACAAATCACACGTCCATACACGACTACCTGATTCATAGTGGATATGTACACATCATCAGGATATAACATGGAAACTCAACTTTACTTCTAGAATCCTACTAATCCCTGGATGATTTATCTAGATTGCACAATTCAGTTTTACAACTGGATTTAGCTACGTACACATAGGTAAACCACTACAGGTCCACTTACCATAACATCTATAATTCATAACAAAGATGAATGAATAGATAACAATAATAATAGAGTATTTAAGTGCAAAGGCAAGTATCAAGCATCAGAAAAACTAGAGTGGAGTCAAGGACAAAGTGACAACAATATGAAGTCAAATACTTCAGGGTTTAGCTACTACCTGACCAGGGTAGGAAATATTACCCACCTGTTAAATAGCTCCTCTAGCTGTCCATGCGTACAAGCATATGTCACTTACAAAAGTACTGCAAGACAACATGAACTATGATTAAGTTCTAACATGACCAAATCGAATCCTACATCGATCTCATATTCAAATCCATTATCCAAATACTAATTAAAGTTTCAATCACACATCCTACATCACCTTTATATCTCGATCAACTAACTGTACACTTCCTCCATTAGCTCTTAATCAGTAAACCAATAATACACTAGCTATAGATCAAACATTCTCATTCGTAGCACTTAAATCACAACTCACCTTGATTAGTTTCACCCGTACAACTTCTTGCCCCAATTTTAGGATCCCATATATCAATCCCATAATCGAATCATAGGCAAATGACCCCAATTAGCAGCCTTCACAAGTAATCTACCATAACAACATCACCAACAAGATAAATGGTAAAATCAATCCTCAATCACAACATCTAACTTACAATTTTCCTATACTATAGGTAACTCCAACATTACACCATTACCACTATAATAATAGACAAGATTCCGATTGCATAACCATAATGCATCCAGATCCACTTACCTCACTCAACCACAACCAAGAAAACCTCCCATTCACAGTCGGCAACACCTCTTCACTCATCCACAGCCGAACAAACTCCACCCAATCACGATAACATGAAATCATCAATCAACAACAACCGATGAAAAGGAGATAAATCAAGCTTACCAACCCTAGAATTCTACCGGCGGCAATCCTCCCCAAATCCTCTGTTCACCGAAGCATCCACGCTCACAATCACTGCCCAAAACCACTAATCCATGCTCAATAAAGGAAAACCACAGCATGGGATTTTGATCCCTTCCAAGATCGAAGAAGAGCAGCACCAACTCACCTAACTCTGGCAACAATCCTCCCCAAATCCTCTTTTCATCGGCGCAATTGGCACCCACGAACCTACTGCCCTAGCTGATGGAAATTGCAGCTTCGAGCAAAACAAGGAGTAATCGTCGCCGGTGAAATTTCTGGCCACACGCGCACGCTCCGTCGGCTCGTCCATGGGAACATCAATGGGGTGGTCGGCTGTCGCTTATAGAGGAAGGGAAGAGTCGGCTGAGGAACCCAGATGTGGCGTGGGGAAGAGTCGTGAGGAAGAAGAGATCGCGAGGAAAAAGAGGGAAGGTCGGGCGTAGTAAAGAAGAAGTTGCGGAAGGAAGAAGGAAAACGCTTGGGAATAAAGAGCGATGATGAGAAACGCAGCAACGACTTGCGTTAAGAAAATGGAGCGGGTCAGGTTTTATTAAGTGGGTCGGGTCCATTAACGGGTTGGGTTTAATTAAACCTAGATTCGTTCAATTAAACCCATAAGATTCAAACCTAGGTTAGGTTTAAATAAATTCCTAACCATGCATCATTAAATTTTAATTTATCCCAATAATATTACTCCTTTAACCATCTATTTGTAGTATTTTATATTCTCTCTCACTAAATAAAATTTTGTCCTCAAATTTCATAATTAAAAGTAAGAACTAATACAAGATATATTCGGAATCATCACATACCTCAAGTGAACAATGAGGGTATCGAGCTCGGATAGTATCTTCCAGCTCCCATATAGCCTCCTCATTAGTATGATGCTGCCATCCAACTTTTACAAGTCGGATGACTTTGTTCCACAACTGATGCTCCTTGCGACCAAGGATTCGCATTGGAATCTCCTCATAGACCGCATTAGGCTGAAGTGGAATTGAAACCTCCTTCAGAACATGATCTGAATGCGGCACATATTTCCTCAACATAGAAACATGAAATACATTATGAACACTTGCAAGTGTCAGAGGTAAAGTCAATCGGTAAGCTACACCCCCAATCCGCTCTAATATCTCAAATGAACCAATGTAGCATGGAGCTAATTTTCCTTTCAACCCAAATCTTTTGACTCCTTTGGTGGGTGAAACTTGTAGGAATACAAGATCCTCGACTGAGAATTCCAAAGGCCTTCGCCTCCGGTCCGCATAACTCTTCTGTCAATCCTATGACTCGGATAATCATCGTCTGATGACTTGCACCAACTCTGCATCATACTGGATACTCTGTGGCCCCAGCAACTGTCCCTCCCCAACTTCCTCCCACAACACGAGAGATCTACGGGGTCTACCATATAAGGACTCGAAAGGAGCCATCTGAATAGAAGAGTGGTAGCTGTTATTATAGGCAAATTCCGCTAAATGAACGTGGTCCTCCCAACTGCCTCTGAAATCCATAACACAAGATCTCAGCAAATCTTGTTGGAACGTTGGTGGCCAGCTAGAGGGAGGTGAATAGCCGTTAATTGTCGTACGGTGGAATTTGCTCGTTCTTTCATATCGCTTGTCTACGATTCTTGTTAGCGCAGCAGAATAACAATGATAATACTAACAAGATAAACAAATACACACAAGCACACACAATACACCAAGATATACGTGGTTAGGAACCGAATGGTTCCTACTCCACGGGGCAAGCTCAACGAGCTCTAGTTATGCACACAACACTAACTAAACTCCTTATCGATAACACGTCGGAGGTGGAGAAATCTCGTACAAGCTATTACAACAGTAATACTAAAGTAAAAGAAAGAATACAAATACAATATGAAATACAAGTAAAGAACACTTTACACAAATCACTTTGAAACACTTGCTTGTTGCTAGCTTTAGATTGGCTTTGAAGGTCTGGAATGCAACAACAATTCCCCTCCAAAATCACCCTTAAAGTCTTGGAAAAATCCTCCATCTCGAGGTCCATTTATAACCTACATCGAGCTGATTTTGTGCCTAACAGTCGACTGCCAAAAGGCCCCAGTCGATTGCTCCTGTAGTCGTTGTCTCACAACGGCTTGATCCACGCTAGACAAGTTCCAATGGATCCTCTATCAGTCGACTGATGATGACCATTAGTCGACTGCTGACCTCGTAGCCGACTGCCCAGTCGGCTATGAAGCATTCTGTGCCCGCGACACTTCCATCAGTCGACTACCATCCCTTGGCAGTCGACTGTCAGGCCACAATACTACAGTCTAACACTAGTCGAACCCTAGTCGACTTGGATCAGTCGAACCGGCACGTATGCCAGTCGACTGCTGTCGGGTAAACCTCAAACACCAAGTTGTTTGAGCATCCGACCGTCGGGTAAACCCTTAAACCTCACATTTGAGCCTCCGACACTCAGTCTTAGCCACTTGACCAATCCCACCTCATCCCTTATGGAGTTCCCCACCAAAGCTCTCTTCCCTCGACCTACATCCCTCGGATTCACCAAGCGCACAACTTCGCAATGCCATCCTTCGCGTCTCTTGCCCTAGAAGTCTGCTTCCCTTGGGCCTCACTCCATTCGCTCCCCGTCCGGCGGTCCCTCGGATGCACCAAGCGCACGACTTCACAATACCATCCTTCACCGACTCAAGGACCTTGAGCCTAGTGAACTTGCCAAGTCCTCAAGGCTTCCCACACCAAGCCTCATGCTTGTATTTTCCATGCCAAACCCCATGCTTGGACTTTCACCGTCAAGGCTACACACTTGGACTTACGTGGCCAACCCATGTTGGACTTTCCAACACCAAGCCCTATGCTTGGATTTTCCCAACACCAAGCCCCATGCTTGGACTTTTCACCACCAAGGCTACACACTTGGATTTACGTGGCCAACCCATATTGGACTTCCCATGACAATCCCATGTCATGCATTTTTTCTAACATTAAAATATAGTTCGAGACAAACTCGAGTCCGGGCCAATTGCACCAACAATCTCTCCCTTTTTGATGTTGGACAAAACCTCAAACCCAAGTCTACCAATTATCCCTAATTGGCAATTCTCACATCCCAATGAGAATTCCAACTATCCCAATTGGTAACTTCTCTCCCTTTTTGACATACATCAAAAAGGTCCTCTCCAAGGGTATGAATGTCTCATATCCCAATGAGATCTTACAATCTCTCCCTTGGAGGAACACACATGCCTACAATCTTTCTAGTGGTAAGTCCCATATCACTTAAGAGAGGCAACCCAATTTTCCTCCCATGAGGAAAAAGTACACATCCATCTTCCCATGATGGATACCTCCCACTAAATGTTGGTGCAGGGGCACCAGATAATCGAACATGTGTTTTGATTATGGGAAAGACACAAAGTTAAGTTTACATCATTATCTCATGAGCTAAATCGAGTGTGCAGAAAAGTACTAAAGCTAGAGCTGAAGGCTAGCGACACCCGGAGGAAGCCGCGGTGGTCGGGCGACACTCGAGTGACTTCGGAGGGAGCCAAAGGAATCGAGTGGAAGGCCAGAAGTGAGAGCTACAAAGTAAGTATCGAGGTAAGCTCATGTGAGTGAGAGATGGTAAGGTCGTGTCCTCTTTACGGGGATGACCGTAGGCGGCGATCCGACTAAGACTTCCCATGGAAGGTCTAGGTCGAGATCGGACGGTTAGAAACCGTCGCATTTATCATTTTCCGAGATAACCTCTTACTGTAGGGAAGTGGCCAGGCTGGCAGTCGACTGCTGGACATTGGGCAGTCGACTGATGCTCATCAGTCGACTGATGGTAACGAATCAGCCTTTGCGCTAGGTCAAAATGGATAACGTTTGACGCGACCACTTTGCGATAAAATTTGTACAACTTCGTGATCTGTTCCGAAAAAAGAGGAGACAAATTCAGAGGCCAAAATCTATAAAAAGAGGGGAGGATTCCAACTCTAAAGATCATCAAGATTATTCTCAAGCGCTTCTACAACGCCAAAGCTCCAACATCGTCATAACGTCGACGCGACGACAAGTTCAAATCTCCTTTATCGGCAGCAGTAGCAAGTAATTGTTTTCATTGTATTCTTTGTTTTTATTCGTAACGAGGTGAGGTAGGCTTGTTGCTTCATCCTCGTAATTTCGGTTTTGTGTTCGTTGTCTCCTACCTCCAACGAGGAGGAGATGTTATAGTGCTTTACCCTCCGTACGCGGTCTTGGACCGATAGGGCCTTGGAGTAGCAACCGCTGGGTTGTGAACCAAGTAAAATAAACATGTCTCTTTATTTTCCACTGCGCTTACTCGTTTAATTGTCTACTCGAATGAAACGAAGAAAAGATTTACGCTCGCTATTCACCCCCCCTCTAGCGACGCTTGTCGATCCAACACTAAAGGCTTGCTTCCCCTTGACCATTGTACCAACAATGTCCTTGGAGAGTCCCTAAGCCAATAGGAACATTTAAACAATCAAAATTAAGGCAAAGTTTAACAATGAACTCTCATCCATCTTAAAATTGATACTCACCCTAAACACCTCTCCTAATCCATATCCAATGGATTTCCACCCTTTCTAATGCTCTCCTAAGCATCTCCTAAGATTGGGAGTGGTTAGGGGACCAAAACATAGCTGAACATGGGCCTAACCACCATGGTTTACCCGAAATCAGCTTGGGCAGTCGACTGTATCAGATATCAGTCGACTGCCACCCTCATCAGTCGACTGGCCTCCATGGCAGTCGACTGATAACTGCAAAATGCAGTTTTCAGGTTTTCAGAAATGAATTTCTGAAATTCGTAAGTAAATATACATAAGGTTAAAAATCATGAAATTTTGTATGTATATTACTTATTACAATCATTATAGGTGAAAAATATTAGAAAATTATTTTACCCACAAATTAGTGAAATTGACACAAAGATCAAAAGTTGAGAAAAGCTTCATTATTGAGCCCTCTTTGTATCATCCTATTCAATGGTGATTGCTATCAAAAGATAGACTTCACCAAGATTTTTCAAAATATTTTTGAAATGTTTTTAAAACCTTTAATCCCTTTTTCCTAAACATCTCACTTGTATCTACATGTGTAAAACACATACAAGTCAAATATTAATGAAATGTGGGGACTTTGTTATTTAGGGTTTCATGCATATCTCTAGGCAACAATATTTGATTCCCTTCAAATCATGCCTTAGTCCTTAAATCCTTTTTATTTATATATGAATGATGATTATGGCATAATGATAACAAGAATAAAACATGTGCCAAAATCATGATGTCATGGCATGTGAATGAAATATAAGTATACATGACATGTAAACATAACCCTAAAAATGATCATGACATTTTATATGATAAAAATAAATATGATGTCATGTCATGGCAAGGCAAACAAAGCATGAC
The DNA here is from genome assembly GCA_025175895.1 of Wurfbainia villosa. Taxonomy (NCBI): domain Eukaryota; kingdom Viridiplantae; phylum Streptophyta; class Magnoliopsida; order Zingiberales; family Zingiberaceae; genus Wurfbainia; species Wurfbainia villosa. The sequence continues at coordinate 89,131,795 of CM045996.1, forward strand.
AATTATAAAATACTAAGGTATGAGATACCTAAGTGTTAAGCCCAAATTGTCATTTCTAGGATTAAGTCCACTTTGCCTTAATGCCATTATCCCCTTAGTGTGCTAAAAATCCAAAATGACACACCATTACTTCTAAGACCTAATTGTGCCAATTTAATCATTTTTCATCTTCTCAAACCATATTGGCACATTCTAATGTGTCAACTCACCATGGCTAGGTTAACTACCCATCTACTTAGGGTTGACACACCCTAACCCATCTAGCGTGAATCGATCACGCTTCTAGGAACCCAATACCTATTGGAGCTCCTTGGGTTAACTAGGTATTCATTAGGGATAACTTCCCTAGATACCTTCCTAATGACCCTTTTAGGTTTTGACACCTTAGTCATTTGGGTCTTTCCTAGGTCAACTCTAGAGGTGACTCCTCCTTTGACCTTTTTAGTCACTTTCTTGTTTTTTCTTAAGTTCTTAGCCACTAAGCACACACCATGGCTAGTCTTAGGGATAGCTTCCCTATTAGCCTTGGTTTTTCTAGACCTAGGAATTGTTCCATAATTAAATGGGACATTATGGTAGGACATAAGTTTGTGACCCAAACCTTTCTTGCCCTTGGACATTTCTTGTTTCCTAGGCCTTAAATTTTGATCACTAGACCCCTTAAATGATTTTGTCATAATTTTAAGGGTCTTTTCCAATTTTTCTAGCCTTAACCTCAAGGCTCGATTCTCCACCTCTAATCTTCCCAATTTTGATCTATCATTAGATTTTTGGGAATTGTTTTTCTTTTTAGGCATATGCCTAGATTTCTTTGGGTTAATGCCCAAGTTTTCTTCTATTCTTCTTATACTCTCCCTAGGCAAGATAGGTCTAGAATTACGCTGTCTAGGTTTGTCCTTAGATAAACTAACATGCTTGGCTCCTAGACAAACATATTTATTCCTACTAGCATGCTTTTCATTAATCATGGCAAGTGAACTAAAATAATTTTTAGCATGCTTATTAACCTTAGGAATTGAAGGTGCATTAACTAAATTTACCTTAGGGTTTGCTTTGGAAGCTCCCCCTACATGAGATACACCTTCATGCCCCTTCTTCCTCCCCCTAGGGCATTGGCTTCGGTAATGTCCCCTTTGATTGCATTTAAAGCACACAATGTGTTCTTTGCTTCTAGTTGTGGGGACTTCGTCATCCTTTGACTTTGGGTTGACTTTTGGTGCCGGTGCCTTTTCCTTAGTCAATTTTGGGCATTTACTCTTGTAATGCCCAGTTTGCCTACACTCAAACATATTATATGATTTTTATCTTTAATTATAATGCATGAGTTACCTAGGGAATTTTCGCTTCTCCCGAATGTTGAGGCATCTTCTTGAACTTGCTTTGGGATGGAAGGCCTCTCCTCCCCCTCAATGCTAGAGGTGGAGGTCTCCACCAAATCATCAACATCATCGAAAGTGGATGACGATTCTTCAACATCCTCGGATCCGAATGTTGATGGGCATTCTTCCTCGGCAGATACCAATGTGGGCTCTTCATGAAATCTTATCACCTTGTCCCATAGGTCCTTAGCATCCCTAAAATTATCTAATCTTGACCAAATGTTGTTAGGAATCAAATCACTAAGTAATGTGATTACCTTGAGATTTGTCTCAAAATCCTTCATTTGGTCCTTGGTCCATCTTGCCTTTTCAATTTGCCTATTGTTTTCATCCCTACACATTTTGAAACCGTTTTCTAGAATTAACATAATATCAAAATCGATTTCTAGATATACCTTCATCTTTCTTCTCCACCATTGAAAATCTTCTTCGAATTTTGGTGGTTGGAGGTTGTAGCCGGCCATCTTGTCATGCTTGTGTTGACGGTTAGTCCTCGACAAGCAACCTTGCTCTGATACCACTTGTTGGAACGTTGGTGGCTGGCTAGAGGGGGGTGAATAGCCCTCAATCGTCGTACGGTGGAATTTGCTCGTTCTTGTGTGTCGCTTGTCCACGATTCTCGTTAGCGCAGTGGAATAACAATGATAATACTAACAAGATAAACAAATACACACAAGCACACATAATACACCAAGATATATGTGGTTCGGAACTGAATGGTTCCTACTCCATGGGGCGAGCTCAACGAGCTCTAGTTATGCGCACGACACTAACTAAACTCCTTCTCGACAACACGTCGAAGGTGGAGAAACCTCGTACAAGCTACTACAACAGTAATACTAAAGTACAAGCAAGAATACAAATACAATACGAAATACAAGTAAAGAACACTTTACACAAATCGCTTTGAATCACTTGCTTGTTGCTTGCTTTGGATTGGCTTTGAAGGTCTGGAATGCAGCAACAATTCCCCTCAAAAATCTCCCTTAAAGTGTTGGCAAAATCCTCCATCTCGAGCTCCATTTATAACCTACATCGAGATAATTTCATGCCTAGCAGTTGACTGCCAAAAGGCCCCAGTCGACTGCTCCTGTAACCGTTGTCTCACAATGTCTTGATCCACGCTGAACAAGTTCCAACGGATCCTCTATCAGTCGATTGATGATGACCATCAGTCGACTGCTGACCTCGTAGTCGACTGCCCAGTCGGCTACGCATCATTTTGTGCCCGCGACACTTCCATCAGTCGACTGCTATCGACATCAGTCGACTGCCATCCCTTGGTAGTCGGCTGCTAGGCCATAAAACTGCAGTCTAACACCAGTCGAACCCTAGTCAACTTGGATAAGTCGAATCGACATATATGACAATCAACTGTTGTCGGGTAAACCTCAAACACCAAGTTGTTTGAGGATCCGACCATCGGGTAAGCCCTCAAACCTCATGTTTGAGCCTCCGACACTCAGTCTTAGCCACTTGGCCAAGTCCACCTCATCCCTCATGGAGTTCCCCACCAAAGCTCTCTTCCCTCAGCCTACATCCCTCGGATGCACCAAGCGCACGACTTCGCAATGCCATCCTTCGCGTCTCTTGCCCTTGAAGTATGCTTCCCTTAGGCCTCACTCCATTCACTCCCTGTCTGGCGGTCCCTCGAATGTACCAAGCGCACGACTTCGCAATGCCATCCTTCACCGACTTAAGGACCCCGAGCCTAGTGAACTTGCCAAGTCCTCAAGACTTCCCACACCAAGCCTCATACTTGGATTTTCCATGCCAAGCCCCATGCTTGGACTTTCACCACCAAGGCTACACACTTCGACTTACGTGGCCAACCCATGTTGGACTTTCCAATACTGATAGTCGCATTTTTTTCGCGTGATTTCTATTTACATTTGGGGATTTTAGACTCTTTGATTTGGGTAATTATGACTATTCATGACATTTTGGCATATTGGATCTAGTTGAAATTAATTGTTTATTCCCTATAATTTCAGTATTATTTTTCACGGGTGAATGTGATTTTGTAGGGAATAGGAAAAGAGCTAAATCTGAGCAATTACAGCCGTTGATCCGGATCGAATTTATCACATCCATTGGATTTATTTCATGTCACTTAGGGAGATTAATAGAAGCCATTTAACCCTAGATCTAATGGGTGGCTGTGATTAAATCTGGCACGATCCAGCTGCTGAGAAAATTGGAGATAAAATCCAACTTCTTCCCATCACGCAGAATCGCACGACAAAGTGAACAGCGGCGTCTTCTTCCTCGCGAGCGCGGCGACAATGATTTTCCACTACAACACTCCGACGACGATTCCGGTAATCCCAGGTTCTTCCTTGATTCCATTTCATCGGGCGTCTTCTCCTTCCCTTGGTCCGACAGAGCTCGCAGCTGCAATTGGGCGACAATAGTCCGTTGATCGAGCAGTGGGAGTTCGTCTGTGTTCACTAGTGATCCTCAGATCCCTCACCGGTGGAGCTGAGCTACCCTAGTGGGTCATGGTCACGTGAAGCTAGGGGTGACTTTCTACTATCAGGATCCCGCAGAACTTGTTCCCAGTTCCGACGACAGCGCTTCTTCCAATCCAGGGCGTTCTTCAACAGCAGCTGGTGGCGATGATCCTCTGTTCCCAGATCTGATTCCATCCACAGTAGCTGCCGTGGTCATGGCAGTCCCGCATCCATCATCAGAGTTGTGGACTACCGCATCGATCCACCTCTCGTCGGGTTCTGATGAGAGATCCGTACCCTAAGACCCTTGGAGCTGTTCGGTATCGTCGTAGGTCATCAAAGAGGGTGGTACCTTTCCGGTGTTTTTGGATGACTGTGTCTAATTATTGATTTACACTATTGATTTACTATTGATTTATTTCTTATTGCTTTACTGCATTGTTCACTTTGGGTATTTTAGTATTTTTACATTGTTGGCTCATTACTGTGCATTATATTTTATCAGTATTGATTTTCTAGTGTTCAGTGTGTTCCAATGATGTTTCAGTAGTATTTTGTTTATGTGTTGTAAATCGTGCACGTGGTAATTAGTTTGATATTTTAGGGAGTCTTGTTATTCGTTTATAGTGTTTACCTAGTGGTTAGATTTATTTCCTTTAGTGTAATTGTTCTTTCCATGTGTTTAGTTAATCTTCGGCCAGTGTATCGTATAGTGACAGTGCGGTGCTTGGTTGATTTATTTTCTGTCTGTTAGTTTAGTTTTTCAGTGACTGTTTGATCATTGTGCGGTATAGTGACAGTGCGGTGCTTGGTTGAATTGTTCACCTTTGTTTCTTGACCACTGTGCCGCATAGTGATAGTGTGGTGCTTGGTTGATTTATTTTATATCTGTTAGTGTAGTTTTTTAGTGACTGTTTGATCACTGTGTCGTATAGTGACAGTGCGGTGCTTGGTTGAATTGTTCACATTTGTTTGATCATTGTACCGTATAGTGACAGTGCGGTGCGTGATTGATTACTTTTGCGCATTAGGATAGTTACTTGTTAATTGTTATTTGGTAGTTAGATTTACTTTTTGCAGATTTAATTTCCATGTCTGTTTACCAGAATTGTTTGGCCATTGCATCGTATAGTGACAGTGCGATACAAGGTTGAATCATTCTTGCATTAGGTTAGCTTTGAATAATTGTATTGATAAATTGTAAAAACCCCCAGTGTTTACTTCTGTTTAAAAACAAACGTCCAACAATTAGGTTCGTTGGGAGACGATTCGAGTCATTCCTATACTGCATTAGTGTAGTTAGGGGGTTCGGTAAATAATTTGGGAACAATATTGCAACAATTAAAATCGTTCGATCAAATTTAGGCGTCGTTGCCGGGGAATGTGATTTTTCACATATAAATTATAGGGAATAAATTGTTTATTCCCTATAATTTCAGTATTATTTTTCACGGGTGAATGTGATTTTGTAGGGAACAGGAAAAGAGCTAAATCAGAGCAATTAAACACCAAGCCCTATGCTTGGATTTTCCCAACACCAAGCCCCATGCTTGGACTTTTCACCACCAAGGCTACACACTTGGATTTACGTGGCCAACCCATGTTGGACTTCCCATGACAATCCCATGTCATGCGTTTTGTCTAACATCAAAATATAGTTCAAGTCAAACTCGAGTCCGGGTTGATTGCACCAATAATCCTCCCAACTGCCTCTGAAATCCATAACACAAGATCTCAGCAAATCCTCTAATGTCTGAATAGTACACTAAGATTGTCCATCTGTCTGTGGATGAAATGTTGCACTAAGCCGGAGCTCTGTGCCCATGGCCTGCTGCAGACTCTGCCAAAATCAAGAGGTAAACTACGGATCTCCATCAGATATGATACTCAGAGGCATTCCATGTAGCCTGATAATCTCTCGGCAGTACAACTCCGCCAGACGATCCAATGAGTCCATCCCACAAATAGGAAGGAAATGGGCGGATTTAGTTAATCGATCCACGATCACCCAAATTGCATCATGTCCTTTACGGGTTCTAGGCAATCCCATAACGAAACCCATAGTGATATGCTCTCACTTCCATTCCGGAATCGGAATCTTCTGATGTAACCCAGCGGGTTTCTAATGTTCAACCTTCACTTATTGGCATACCAAACATCAAACAACGAAGCCTGCAATATCTCTCTTCATACAGTTCCACCAGTATAAGCGTTTCAAATCTCGGTACATCTGAGTACCACTAGGATGTATAGGAAATCTCGAATGATGTGCTTCCTGTAGCAACTCTTCCTTAAACAATACAACTCCGGAACCCACTATCCTTATCAAAGACGGGAATTATCTTTTCACAAGAGAAGTCCATCTACCATCCAAAATCCACTCCATCACACACTCTGTAAGTGCATGGGAGACTATAGCATCCAATCTCCCTTGTTGCAACTGTCCGTGTTCTAGTAACTCTATAGTAGCTACCCAGTAGCTAGTCAAAACTCCATGAGCACTTCTGCTCCATACAACTACTACACAAGATCATATCTGCTAAAACCACGTCATGTGCATAACAACTTATCTCATATTTTCTTAACTGACGTAAGCATAAGATACGTCTCATACAACTGTATCAGATTTGCTCCAATCCCTATAATGATGCATCCGTGTATAGTACCCTTCCATCCACACCGGAAGGATTAACTAACATTGATGCAAACGTCAATCATCATCCAAGCCCTGAAACCTAGTTTCACAAGCTTTTGACCAAGTGATTTCCATCACCTCCTTGGTTAAACAAGTTCATGGTATAGTAATGCTAAAAACATTCTATCCACATCTACAGTAATAACCAAATCATACAAGGAAACCACCAACTATGGTGGCCGAGTGCAGTAACTCCAACTACCACCATCAACAGTGGCCAAATTACGCAACTCCAACAACCACAAACTGATCCAATCGTGTCTAGAATACACAATTTCTCAAATCCATGGATGACTAAATCGTAAATAGTCTAACAACATAATCAAATGCTCATAAAATTCATACCAAGTATGAAATTGTCGTCTCTACATACCTACATCCTCTTTACTCTAAACTAATGATATATCAATCATCACAACGACAATGATAATTATATGATATCATGTCACTACAATATCAACACTCCAGTTGTAAACCAATCCTAGAGTATACATAGGTGTCCTTAGCTAATCTAAACAGATCATCTATCCACAATGAAGGATATTCATTTTCAACATCTACCGCATTCCATCATCGATAATCAATGCATAATCTCAAAGGTCCATCTCTCTCTTAACAAAGAGTTCCGGATCTTCTCTAGAAGAAATACTGGGACAGATAAATATCTCATCCAATATCTCCTATAATTGCAACTTACGTTCTTCCAATTCCATAGTGTTTAGCAACACTGTTACCAATAAAATCATCTCTCGGTATGAGGTCTTCAATATTGAAACTATTCTCAAAATCGCTTCGACCGCATACTCCACTTGCCTATATAGTGGTAAGCCTGGAAGTGCATCAAAAACTATATCCGAATACTCTCGGGTTATACGCACATCTGAGAGACATATTATACCATCATTTCAACAATTTAACTATCTCTAAGGATATGTCTACAGTAAAAATATGTCTATTAAAGTCCACGGGCATCCCTTGACTTCTAAATTATTGGTCAACATCTCGCCTAATAGTAAAGATACCACTAATCCACATAATCTAAATATAGAAATCCTTCTCATCCTATCTCAGAATGTTCTAGACATAGATACCTGTAAACTACTAGTATCTTTCAATATGTCAACCTAGAGGGTAAACTAAAGTAATACCCTGAACAATCAATCCTTTGACCCCCCCTACATCTCCTCTCGGGTAGTCATGTATACTCCTCCAACATCTACTCCTAGCGACTGAGCTTATGTAGGTGCAAAAGACTACCATGGAGAAACTAAAGTCAACTGCTAACATGAGGACACAACTCGAAATAGCTATAATGGAGGTGGTAACCACTGTTGTATTGGTATAGAGTACACCGCCAGCTATAAATCGCTCAATACCTATCAATATCATAGCACGCTCTATACTTTGCAAATGGTATAATTGTGCCTAAGAAGATAATAGTTGTTGTTGTCTAGACGTTTGAGTCTTCTAAGATATCTTCTATTTATACTACTGAGTAAATCACTTCCTATGGAGGGAAGTATCAAGGAACTCCAACCACGTCTGAGGTAGTAAATCGCTGTTGGTGTGATAATCCAATCTTCTGTGATGATCTCTGCTGTCAAGATTGTGCATCATCCTCCCATAACCACATCGATAGTCTTCAACTGAGTCTTCAAAGTACACCTCCTCAAATGTATTGGTTGCTTACAACAACAATAGATGATCTGATCCAACGGATAATCTGACTTCGCGTTTCATCGTGTCCCACACTGCACGCACATAATCCCTTCGGAGCCTTTCTTTTGATTTCGTTGATAAGATGAGACAACTTTGACGATCTATGGTTGGTCTTCTATGATCGAAAAACTCTCAAATAGTAGCTCATGGCCTATGAATCCGATATTGTTCCTTTTATCCAACATTCAGAGACTTCTGATTTTAATAATTTAACCTGCAATATCTTCTTATCGGTTTCAAACTCTTAAACATTTTTACAGAGTCATTTTTTAAACTCATGACTCGATCCAATGTCTTTCGGCAAGATCTGGTAGAAGATCCAAACATCCTAATTCAAATGTAAGCCAATAAACCGTGGTTGTCTTAATACATCCATTCACATTCTTGAGCTATTAGGTGCTCATAACCTTTACAAGTCTACCGACTCTGTATGGTACTCCCTGTTAGTAATATATGAGAGATGTCCTAAGGCAATTACCTTATGTTTGAACCATTTATATGATAAATAAAGATTCACTATTTGAGTATACATGTTTTCATGTATTTGATTAGATCTTAAACTGATTTATTGAATGTCCACGATACGATTCACAACATGAGAGAATTTGTGATTGGATCACAACTAGTGAGTATCTCTACATGTGTAATTGTGATGTATCTGAATTATCCCTAGTCAATGAATTGATGAATTTGGACACCATCGATTCTGTCGAGACTAGCATGAGGTATACTCCTTGGTGTATCCAAGCAGCTGATTCTCACTGGCTGGAGACATTGTGATGTCCGGAGTTAATCGTGGATGCTAGTTATGGTAACTAGTTCATTGGAGTGACCAGCAGTAAGACTTCATATGGTTCTCTGCATATATAGATATGTCAATGAAGTTCTTACTGCATCTTAAGTGCGATGTTCCTTTGACTTGTGGTATTCAAGTCATCTTGATCATAAAGACTTATGCTTTGAAATCTTAAGCAAGCATCTCCGAGGAGATGTGGACCCGGGATGATTGGGTATAACTCGAAGTGATCGAAGGTGTTTGAATAGCCTATAAAGGATTCACCACTCCTTGCGAGGAGATGTATACCCATGGCCTCTCGTCGGATTGTTACTAAAGTCTTTGGCTAAAGCATTACATGTTTAGAGTAAGGTACTCTTCGATACATGTGCAGTAACTAGAATCAATAGGATGAGGAAATGATACTTGGGCTAGGTGTGACATAGTCAACCTAGTGGGGACTGACACTATAGACCATGTCCTGAACCAAGTGGGTATAAGATAAGTGAAGGGAATGGGGCACGATTCATTTGAGTTGCTGAAGGGTTTCAGAAATAGTTCTAGATCAACCGTTGATCTTTTCGGTTAATTGAGGATCATGATGTACTACTAGGTGCCACTCATGATCATTCTATAATTAATGGTTAATTATAGACGTCCAACATAAACCAAGAACCTATTTGGTCACACGCACAATGAGTGTAATCCAAAGGATTTAAAACGAGCTTGAGAATGAGATTCTCAGACCGAGAGAAACTAGGTTTGGTTGGACCAAACATGGAGCGAGTATGAAATCGTTTCAGTCGCAATGGAAGCGTGGATGCCTGTCTTATGAAGACATGATGGATGAACCAAATTGGTTTGGTTATAATCCAATGGTGGAGAATAAACCAAAGGGGTTTGGTTTGTTTTAAACGAATGAACCAAAGTTGGTTCGGTTCGTTTTAACTTAAAATAGACCAATTTAGTTTGGTTTATTTTAACTTAAATTAATGGTGTGGGTTAACGGGCTTTTGGTTATGATCTGATAACCATTAGGAGAATTTGTTCTCTATAAAATAGGGCTTAAGGGTTTTGTGAAAAAGCTAATCCAAGCAATCCCTAGTTGCCGCCCACCCCTCCTCTCCTCTAGTGGTCGGCGCCCAACCCTAGCCGCCACCCAGCTTTGTGCCGCCGTCCAAGTTTATTGCCGGCATCCAAGCTTCAGCCGGTGATCCTCCGGCGACCCTCCGGTGATCTTCTTTGGGTCCGACGACAAGGTGAGCATCTAGCTTCCTTATTTGGCCGACCCTATTCCTCCACCAAAGCTGTCCAATTTTCTGGACATCTTGTTTATTTCGTGTCGGAGCATCGTTTGGACGGCGTTCGGAGATCCGACAGCATTTTCCTTGCCGGGGATTTGATCTCCGGTAATCCTCATAGGCAGAGGACGAAGGATTCGTCAAACGGTTGACGAATACCTCTCCGGAGAAGCGAGTTTTTGAGGACTCGTTTTGAATCCGAATTTTGATTCGGATTGTGATCTTCTCTCGATCACATTGTCTTTGACACGAGGCTAGTAACTCGTACGAAGACGAGGCTCATGACTTTGTGAAGTCATCCTAAAGATACTCGGTGTAGATACGGATAGAGACGATTCTAGCGAGGATCGTTCCGGTTGATGTCTTTCCCACTACACGTTATACGTAAGGTATACGTAGTATAAATTTTATTTTATTGCAAAATTTGAATTTATGGTTATGTCTACACATGTTGTACTATGCATGCGTGTGATGTAATAAATTAGATTTATTATTTTATTTCTTCCGCTGTGCACATGTTTACGAAAAATGTTCGAACACACACTCGCCGCGGTGCCGAAAACCCAACAGTGGTATCAGAGCCCAGGTTGTGTTTCGACATAATTGTAAAATTGTTTTGTGATAGTCGTAATGGTATTTATGGAAATTTTCTACTTTTGGAAAGTTAGAAGTATTTATGGAAATTTTTAATTTTGGAAAGTCTAGAAGTATTTATGAAAATCTTCTACTTTTGGAAAGTTAGAAGTATTTATGAAAATTGATATTTTCCATAAATAAAATATTTGCTTAGATTTGGAAATTTGTTTCCTAATTTAATTATGATTTAATTTGGGAAATCAAATATTAAAATATTTGATTTCCATAAGTAGTTTTGATGATTTAGAAAATTTGTTTCCTAAATTGACTTTTCTTAATCAACACTTTCCACAAATAAAATATGTGATTAGATTTGGAAATTTATTTCTTAATTTAATCATGATTTGATTTGGAGAATCAAATCTTAAACATATTTTATTTCCATAAATAGTTATGACATATAAGGAAATTTTGTACATGTCATAATCGTATGCTATGTAATTGCATTAGATGCATATCATTATGCCATGCGTATCGTGACATGTAGATGTATGCCATGTATGTCATGCCATGTAGATAATAGTTATTTGCATGCAAAGAGGATGAGACATAAAAACCTTTACTCAATATTAAAGCCTACACCTTCCATTAATATGGTTAGAACCAGAGTTCCGTTTCTTGTTTGGGTTGTTGGACTCTCTCCAAGCCCGGCTCGAACCCGAACATGTTCAAACCATGGAATAGTTTAATACTAATATCGTAAGAGTCAGAGATCAATCGTTATCTTTGGTTGTTGGAATCTCTCCAAGCTGGGCTAATTGGTTGAATGTGGTCTAACCATATTAAAACTATTTCTCGATTAATGGGTTGGTTTTAACCTGGAGCATCGGCTTGTTGGACTCTTTCCAAGGTCGATGTGAAGGGAGGTGAAGTTGGGTGCTATGCATATGATGCATACTTGTTAATGTGTTAACAACCCGATGTATGTGTGAACATTCAATTAGTTGAAAGCACATTGTGATAGTTGCATATATGTGATATGCAATCGGTATATTTGATACCTACCTTCGTAGTTATGAATGACTTGTTGGACTCTCTCCAAGGTTGTTCATATCTATGTTGGATATCAGCCCATTCGGAGATGGACCTACGATCTCCCGAAGTGATTTTTGGATTTTTGAAATTCGAAAAATAAATGGGATTTATGAATGTATATTGATGCATTTTAAAATCATTTTCTCATATATGCTCGATTTGTATTTCTAGGATAATTGATTGATCATAATGTCTTTGAATTTGCACTATATCTTGGATTCGAATAAATTGACTAGGTCAAACTTCTTGGACTGGCTTAGAAACTTGAGAATTGTTCTCAAGGTTGAAAAGCTTGCAAATGTCCTCGAAGCGCCTTTTCTCGCCCGTCCTAGTGACAATACGACTCTGTACCAATTGTTGGCCTATCAGAAACATGTGATTGATTCTGAAATGGTGAGTTGCATCATGCTAGCCACGATGGTACCTGAGCTGCGGAAGCAGCATGAGCATATGGATGCTTATACCATAGTCTTTCATCTTTATGAATTGGTTGATGAGCAAATGAGATTCGAAAGGTTCGAAGTCTCTAAGCTCCACTTCACCTCTGAGATGCAAGAAGGTTCATCTGTGGTACTGCTCAACATGCTGAAGACTGTGGAGTCTTCTGTGAAGCATGAGCAGGGGATGGTGCTATTAGTTGATTTCTCGAAGAAAGATTCTAAAAGGAAGTCAAAAGAACAGCAGAAGGGGAATAAGAAAAAGGCTAAAAAGGCAGAACCAGCTCAAAAGGGCACTTGCCATCATTATGGCAAGGAGGGCTATTGGCGAAGAAATTGCAAGATTTATCTTGAGTTCGTGAAGAAGAATAAGGCATCGGATGCCCCATCTTTTTCAAATATCTTCGTTATTGATTGTCATTCTATTTCCTCAAATGCTTGGGTATTGGATACTGGGTGTGGCTCACATATATGTAATGACATACATGGGCTAAGGAATAGAAGAAGACTCGTCAAGAGAGAGTCAAATTTACGTGTTAGGAATGGAGCAAAGGTTGCTGCACTCGCCATCGGAACATATTTGTTGAAACTCCCTACAGGGCTTGTCTTAGAACTGGACAATTGCTTTTATAAATGCATGAAATGATCATGGCATAATGATATGAATAATTAAGCATGACCAATGATCATGATGTCATGGCATATGATTAAATCTAAAAACACATGACATTTAATCCTTAATCCTAAACATGATCATGACATATAAATGATAAAAATAAACATGATATCATGGCATGTTATATGGCAAATAAAGCATGGCATATAAAAAGTATGTTGGGTTTTTCCGAGCCGCAAAAACCACTTTTTGCATTGCGGAAACCTCGGAAGCCCAGCCACATATCCGTGCGAAGATATAAAAATAAAACATGTATGTGCTTAAGTAAACCTAGATCTACCTTAGATCTACAAGATGAGAGTGTTACCCTCGTAGCGACGCCATTCGCTTATCCCGCTCGTCCAAATGCTTTGCCGGAACTCAAGAGTGTTAAGTGTACACTCCTCTACAAGTATCCACACGGACAAATGGTGGAGAAAAATACCTTAGAGTGTGCTAGCACCCTTTAGGTATTTCGGCCAAGGAAGTATTGGGAGAGAAAGAAGGAGAGCTAGGAAGAAGATGATGAAGTTACAAACCAAAAAATGAATTCACATCATCAAATGAAAGTGGTCGGCCACTTATTGTTGGGGGGGTGGGGGGGGGGGGTTACATGCATGCATGTAACTCCAAGAGCCTATGACACTTTGTCTCCCTCATGAGGTGGCACCACATGATAAGTCGATGATGATGTGGAACATCATCATTGGTCGGCCCCATGCCAAGTCATCATGACATGACAATTAGTCAAGTCAAAATTGACCATTCATCTTCCCTCTCAAGTCAAGTCAAACTTGACCTCTTATCTCCCATGGTTGATCAAATATAACCACTTGATTCAAGTCAATTTGATTTAATGAATCTCTATTCATTAATTTAAATTGACTCAATGAATCAAATCTAAATTAGACTCATTCAACACTTGAATCAAATTGAGTCTAACACAATTAGTCTAATTTGGATTACTCTTAATCCAATTTGGTTCATCCCATGAATCTAATCCTCATGGTTCATCATATAAACCTAATCTCCCTCTAATTGCCCTTTGTGTGTGACCCTATAGGTTCTTGTAACGTTGGCAATGCTCCTAAACCGATTTAGGAACATAAGCAATGAGCGGTATCTAGCAACACATCATTGCTACCCAAGTTACAAGAATGTTGAGCTCCAACATCACCTTTGTGACTACTAATTGTGACTCTCATAATATGTGACAATGTCCCTCTATCCTTGACATCTAGATTGACCAATTGAGGGATAGACCGTGTCATCCTTGGTACAATCTATATCTTGAACTCCAAGTAGACTCACTCTAATCAAATGAGCTCAATATCTCATATTGACTCATTTGGGCATGGCCATGAACTTCGTGGTCTCACTCTATCAAGAATAACGATGTCACTCCCGTCATATAGGAGGGATAGATCTCATCTACATCACTCACATTCCTCCGCATAATTTGTTACATACCCAGTAATCGCCTTTATAGTCCACCCATTTACGGGTGACGTTTGACGAAGCCAAAGTATGCAACTCCTTATGTAGGGAACCATGGTGACTTCAGGTCTAAGGACTAATAGTCATACTAATAGCCACATGAGAAAGTATATGACACTCATATAACGATCCATGATACTTTCTCATGGCGGGTCATTCAGTATACATTCTCCAATGCATATCCATGTGTCAACTTGATATCTCATATCCATGACTTGTGAGATCAAGTCATCGTGTTGACTTACATGCTAGTCTCTACGCATTAACATTGTCCCTGAATGTTAATACTTGACTAGGAATGATTAAGAGTAGTGTTCTCTATATCATCTCATTATCGATTCAACCAATCGATTGATATAGATAAGAACCTACTACTCAAGGACATTATTATACTTAGTTATTTGGCACCAATACAAGTAAATATAATAACCATGCCTTCGTAAATAGGAATATGATACAATAAAGTCCATACAACAATCATCACATGATTGGCTCTAGGGCTTTCACTAACAAAGTATATGTATAATAATACCTAAAATTTAATATTAGTTTCCATTTGATATAATTAAATATATTTTTCCATATTATTACTTTTTTCCCTAGTGTGCCAAAAACCCAAAATGACACACTAACCTCTAAACCTAAATTGTGACAATTTAATTGATTTTTCATTATTCCAAAGATGTATTGGCACATCCTAAAATCTTTTGGGATCATAAGATCAAATCTATTTCCAAGGTACCCAGAACCTTAAAAAATTACCTAAAGTGCCATCTTTACCATGGTTGAGTTAACTACCCATCTAATCAAGGTTGACACACCTAAACGAACCCAAAACCTATTTGAGCTCCTAGGGTTAATTAGGTATTCCTTAGGGATAACCTCCCTAGATACCTTCCTAATGACCCTCCTAGGCTTGTTAGCCTTGGTCATTTGGGTCTTACCTAGGTTGACTCTAGGGGTAACTCCCCTTGCAACCTTTTTAGTGGTCACCCTAGGTTTCCTTGAAACCCTAGCCACTAGGCACACACCATGGTCAACTCTAGGGATGACTTCCCTATTGACCTTGGTCTTCTTAGACCTAGTTTATGTTCCATAATCAAATGGAACACTATGATAAGTCACCTTAGGCTTAGGTTTGTGACCCAAACCTTGCTTGCCCTTGGTTGACTTTTGTCTCTTAGGTCCTAGGTGTTGACTTTGACTTTTGGACCTAGACTTTTGATCATTTGACCCTTTAAATTGATTTTGTATATTCCTAAGGGTCTTTTCTAGTTTCTCAAGTCTTGACCTCAAGACTTGATTTTCAACCTCTAATTGCCCAATTTTAGAATTTTGATTTGGTCTTTGGGCAATGTTCTTCCTAGGCATATGCCTAGTCCATTTGGGATTGAAACCTAGGTGCTCTTGCACCTTTCTAATTGTCTCCCTAGGTAAAATTAGTCTTGAGTTATTTGACCTAGGTTTGTCCTTAGATGAATTACTTTTAGGGACATTAGTCCCAAATTTCTCCTTATTTTCAAAATGAAAATTCTTAGCTCCTAAACAAAAGTACTTGTTCCTATTAGCATGTTTTTCATAAATTGCA
This sequence comes from Wurfbainia villosa, assembly GCA_025175895.1. Classification (NCBI taxonomy): domain Eukaryota; kingdom Viridiplantae; phylum Streptophyta; class Magnoliopsida; order Zingiberales; family Zingiberaceae; genus Wurfbainia; species Wurfbainia villosa. The sequence continues at coordinate 89,147,965 of CM045996.1, forward strand.
AGAGAATTAAAATTCCTAGCATGCTTTTGTCTATTAACTAAAGAAGGAGCATTACAATATACCTTAGGGTTTACCTTAGAGGCTCCCCCTACTTGTGATGCTCCCCTTTGAGTCGTCTTCTCCCCCTTTGGGCATTGATTCCTATAGTGCCCCATTTGATGGCACTTGAAACATACTACAAGCTCCTTGCCCTTCCTAATTGAGGCACCGACATCCTTTGAATTTGTATTGACTTTTGGTGCCGGAGGAGTCTTTTTGACTTTCTTTGGGCACTTACTCTTATAGTGTCCAAATTCCCTACACTCAAAACACATAATATTATTTTTATTTTGAATTGAGGTGTTTGAGTTACCTAGGGTGGTGGTGAGGTTCTCTTGAGCTTGCTCTTCCTCTCTACCAGATGTAGATGGTTCTTCTTGTTGCTCCGGTGTTGAGGATGCTCTAATCTCCTCCCCCTCAATCCTAGAGGTGGAGGTCTCCTCCAATTCTTCCTCTTCCTCTTCCTCCTTGGATGTTGATGGTCTCTCAACCTCCAAGTCCTCACTTCCTCGTGAGGATGATGTGCTTGCCTCTTTGGTCCCTTCCTCTTGGACCGGTGATAGACTTTCATGGAGCTTGGCCAAATCACTCCAAAGCTCTTTGGCATCCATGCACTCACCTAGGCTACACAAGAAGTCATTAGGAATTAAATCAAAAATGAAATTGATTACCTTCTTGTTTTTCTCAAATCTTTGGAGTTGATCTTCACTCCATTTCTTCTTCTTGAGGAAGCCACCCTTTGGTTCTTTTAAATATTCAAATCCTTCCATCAAAACGGACCACTCCTCAAGGTCTCTCATCATCAAAAAGTTTTCAATTCTCTCTTTCCAAGAATTGAAGTCTTCTCGTCCATAGAAGGCAAAGGGAATTGGGGTGTTGAAATCTCATCCCAATTGTTCTTCCAACTCTATCTTCACCCTCTAGCATGCTCCCTTAGTTGTTAAACTTAGAAGAGCGACCTCGCTCTGATACCACTTATAGGGGATCGTTTGAACGCCAGAGGGGGGGGGTGAATAGCGTCGTGCTATGTGTCGATGGAATACGTTCGCGTTTTTCTCTACAAAACTCATTATGCACAACGGAATAATAATAGTAATAACGAAAAACAAGACAAACACGCAAACACAATTGTTTAACGTGGTTCAGAACCTCAAGGTTCCTACTCCACGATTGAGGTCAACGAGCCCTAGTGATGCACACGCAACCACTAATCAATAACTCCTTCTCGACACAAGTTGGAGGCAGAGAAACCCCTTACAATAGTTTACAACAATAAACTAAATACAACAAGCAAATAATATGAAATACAATGCACTACAAGTAAAGAAAATACTTTACAAATGTCTTTAGATTGCTTGCTTGTTGATTGCTTGAATCATGGTTGAAGACCCTGATTTGCAGTAGCAAATCGCCTCAAGAACGTCTAAGAAATCGCTAGCTTTTTCCTCCTTCACGAGCTCCATTTAAAGCTTCAACCTGTGCTGAAAAATGTCGATCAGTCGACTGCTCGGGAGCATCAGTCGACTGATGCCACTGTTGTTGTGAGACAACGGCTAGATCCACGCTAGAAAAATCTAACGGATCCATCATTAGTCGACTGATCATGACCATCAGTCGATTGTTCAAGCCATCACTTGACTGCTGACCACAACGGTCGAGTGAGACTCCATTCTGTGTCCCAAAAACTCGAGCATCAGTCGACTGGTCATCCAATCAGTCGACTGCCAAGCTCTGGCAGTCGACTTCTGGGACACATCCCGCAGTCAAACCCTAGTTGACTCTTACTAGTCGATTGCCATATGACACCAGTCGACTGACCCACCTCAAACATGAGGTTTTAGCCCAAGTATGGTTCCCCCATACTTGCTAGACCACCCTTAGCCTAGACCTAAGCCTTCTAGCCACCTCCATCAGCCTCATGCCTCTCGGATCCCTCCAAGTCATCCATGACTTATTCATCCATCGCGCTAGCCTTCAGGTGCTTCCATCGGCTATGTCATGCTAATGGTGTCTACACCGCCAAGGCATATTGGACTTACACCGCCAAGACTCCGCTTTGACTTTACGCCGCCAACCATTGGACTTATGCTGCCAAGACATCACCCTTGGACTTCTCAAATGCCAAGACTCAAGCTTGGACTTTCCCTTGCCAACCCATATTGGACTTTCCATGCCAAGACCCATGCTTGGACTTTTCCTTGCCAACCCATGTTGGACTTTCCATTGCCAAGACCCATGCTTGGACTTTCCTTGCCAACCCATGTTGGACTTTCCATTGCCAAGACCCATGCTTGGACTTTCCCAAATGCCAAGTGTCCCACTTGGACTTTCCATGCCAAGTATCCAAGACTTGGACTTTCCCTATGACAATCACATTGTCATATGTTTTTGTTGAAAATCAAAACTTCTCTCGAGTCAAGCTCAAGTCCTTGTCAATCGTGACCTGAGCCGATTGCACCAACAATTAGGAATTCTTATTTCATGCTGCTCGGAGCTCAGGCCGCTATCAATCTCATCTCACAAAACTAAAACCGATACAAATCGACTCCCGAGAATCCAAGACTCAACGAAAATATCATTGTATGACATTGTAGAACCAAACTTGGCTCTGATACCAATAAAGTTGTCATGCCCCGAGAGCATGCCAAGTCAAAAAAAATGGACAGCATCTCTCCTGTACGTGACAACATATCCTGTTTATACAAGGCCTTTGGGCCACAATCACAACAACATCTATATAAACATATATATAACAAAAACACAAGAGAAACTATCACAAATAACAACTACACACAGTACATAACGGTATGACTGACACAACATAAAGAAAGCATCGTCAAAACTCGAATCAACAAGTGCGTACATTAACAATGTCAAACACAACATCCACCATATAAATCCGGATCGATATGCGAAACATCCAAAAACAAAAGGAAATATAAATCCAAGTCGGGACCCTCGGAAGTGAGATGAGAATGTTGCAAGCCAGTGATGCTCCAAGCCCATCACGAAGTCGGCTACCTGTTACCTGGGCGACAAGAAAACCCAGGGATTGTGGTGGTGAGTACAAAACTTAGTGGTAATAAGAATAAAAGTGCATGCAGAATATATATATATATATATATATATATATATATATATATATATATCATATGTGAGTCTACAATATATTGTCTAAAGGTATAACAAGTATACACCAACATAATATAACAACTCTATAACTAAACTGATCAATAATAACAACATAAGGTACTGACATACTTGAAGATCGGCAATGATGTAACTAATACATCTTGAGTATAAGTACCATAATACAACACCTAGAACATGGTAGAGTAAATACTGACTCTATAATCAACAAAATTGTCATACTAACATTCTATGGCTAATTTAACCATGAACTGGGTCCATCTCGTATAACCTCAAGGTACTGGTCAAAGGTATACAACAATCTAACCAACTCAACTCTGGTAATCCACACACGACCATACAAGAATATGCAAGTGGAATGCAAGATGATATACAATCAAATGCAACAAGCATAGCTCAAACAAATGCAACATCAACCGATCATATATATAGACTCTAGCTATATATATTCTCATCACACTCAACTATATATATACATTTATACGTATATATATATGTATATGCAAATGCCATCTACCATGGTAATGTAGATGCATGGTCATTCTTGTGCACCCTACTGCTACCACGACTCCAGTGTGGCCTAGGTGGCATGACATGACAACTGTCCCAACTCAATAACAACCACTGCTCTCAAGTGGCCGAGTGGGCAGTATGAAGTAGCATATAAGTGTTGGGAAATCCGGATCATGACATTCACAACATCGTGGACGAAATACTTCGCACAACCGTAGTGAAAACAAAAAAATACAAACTGGATCCCTCCAGAGATCCATGCAATACGTATAAATCGATTATCCTACTTTATCTAGATCTTATCTAGAAGAAGAAGTATACCTTTGTTGCGAAGCCCTTCACAATCCCACTAGCCAAATGCAGTCGGATCTCAATAGGGTAAGGACAACCGTATCTCTAAGGTATCCACACGAACGCTATCTTGGAGATGGAGATAACACCTTTGGTTGTGCTAGCAACCACACTAAGGCTCTCCAGACAAGACCTTTTTCAAGAAGAAGGGAGAAGGAGAATATATGGATGCAAGGCACAAATGGGATACTTAGCTAAAATGAGATCACATGCACACACAAGAGATCACCATTCTCCTTCTCGTTGAGGAGACTTCTCAAATCCCCTTTTATTATCCATTAATCCCATTTTTTTCATTAACGTTGAGGATACTCCTCAACTCCCAATTTCATGCCATCAATTTGCATGCAATGTTAATGAGTCCATTTATTTGCATGCAAAATTGAGAAAACTTCTCAAATTCCATTTGCATGCATTAATCCCATTTGCATGCATTAATTCATTTGCATGCAATAATCCATTTTGCATGGAATATTTCATTTTACATGCAATGTTTGGAATAGTTCTCATTTCATGCATTAATCCTTTTGCATGCAACATTAAGCATTAAATCCCATTTCATGCATTAATCCATTTGCATGCATGATTAATCATCATTAATCATGCTAACCTTCTTCAATTGGTTTCACTTGAGTCTAACTCAAATTAAACAAATTTGAGTCCAACTCAAGTTTGGCCAAGCAATGAGTCTAACTCATTCTAGTCCATTCAATTAACTAATGATTCATTTAGTCAAACTAAAATGATCATATCTCCAAAATAACATGTTCTTTGTGTGTAAACCAATAGGTTCTTGCAACGTTAGCAATGTTTCTAAAAACCTTTTTAGAAACATAAGCAATGAGTGACATCTAGCAATGCATCATTGCTACCCAAGCGACAAGAATGTCGAGATCTGACATAACCTTAATGTGATTACTATATTGTAGAACCTTATCCTTCTATCCTCGATCTCTAGATTGATCAATGAGGCATAGATCGTGTCATCCTCTTATCAATCTTTGTGTTTCTTGATCCCCAAGTAGACTCACTCAAACAAATGAGCTCAATATCTCATATTGACTCATTTGAGCATGACCATGCATTTCACGGTCCTACTCTATCAAAAGGCCTAAAGATATCACTCCCGTCATATGGGAGGGATAGATCTCATTTACATCACTCACATCCCTCCGCATAATTTGTTACATACCCAGATCACCTTTATAGTCCACCCTGTTATGGGTGACGTTTGACGATACCAAAGTACATAACTCCTCATGTAGGGAACCGTAGTGATTTCAGGTCTAAGAACTATTCATATTAATAGTCACATGAGAAAATTTATGACACTCATATAATGATCCATGAAACTTTCTCATGGTGGGTCAATTCAGTACATATAGTCTTCTCCAATATATATACCCACGTGTCAATGTGATATCACATATCCATGACTTGTGAGATCAAGTCATCCATTGACCTACATGCTAGTCTCAATATATCAATATATTCCTTTTTCTATTAATACAATACTTGACTAGGAATGTTTAAGTATAGTGTTCTCTACAGCTTCTTATAATCAATTCTACCAATTGATATACTGTAGATTAGAACCTACTATTCAAGGGTATTATTATATTTATTTGGATGGCACATGCATAAAGTAAATATAATAATCAATCTTTGCCTGTTATTAATGAAATATGATACATATGATCCCTAATCAATCATCTCATGATTTACACTAAGGGCTGACACTAACAATCTCCCACTAGCACTAATGTCAATCACTGTAATCTTTAAGACCCAGTGACCTAGTGTGACCATCATGCTTTCTCTGTGCCAAAACCTTGGTCAAGGGATCCACAATGTTAGCATCAGTATCTACTCTGTATATCTGCACATCTCCTCTATCGATGATCTCTCGAATGAGGTGATACCACTATAGTATATGTTTGGAATGCTAGTGAGAACGAGGTTCCTTAGCCTGTGCTATAGCCCCGTTATTGTCACAATAAAGCTCTATAGGACTCACGATGCTAGGAACTACACCAAGCTCAGAAACAAACTTCTTGATCCAAACAGCCTCCTTTACCGCATCAGAAGAAGCAATATACTCGGCCTCTGTAGTAGAATCCGTGACTGTGTCATGTTTTGAACTCTTACAGCTCACAACACCACCATTTAAAAAAAAGACATACCCTAACTACGATCTGTAATCATCCTTGTCCGTTTGAAAGCTAGCATCGCTGTAACCCTTTACAGTGAGCTCCTCATTGCCTCCAAATATCAAGAAATATTCTTTAGTTCTTCTCAAGTACTTAAGAATATTCTTGATGGCTATCCAGTGACTATTACCTAGATCTGACTGGTACCTACTCGTCATGCTTAAAGCATACGAGATATCAGGACGAGTGCATAGCATGGTGTACATAATAGACCCTATAGCAAATGCATAAGGGATCTAATCCATGCGTTCCCTTTATTCCTTAGAAGAACGGCATTGAGCCTTCGAAAGGCTCACACCATGTGACATTGGCAGAAATCCCTTCTTGGAATTCTGCATGGTAAAATGTTTAAGCACCTTGTCAATGTATGCACTCTGACTTAGGCCAAACAATCTCTTAGATCTATCTCTATAGATCTTAATGTAGGGTCGATCGATGTGTATATGTTGGCCGACTAGAGGAGGTGAATAACCCTCTTTCGTTCGATGATGGAATTTGCTCGTCTACAAAGAATATTAGCGTAACGGAAACAAAACAAGACAAGCAAATATAAATAAGAATACCAAACAATGCTAACACCGAAATATAATGTGGTTCATGGCCTTGCCGCTAATCCACGGTCCGATTCGTCCACGGTTAATCACTCCGCAACCAATCCACTATTGGTCTCTCCCTTTAGCCAATGCAAGGTGGAGGTAAACCCTTACAACTCAAGAACACTCCTTTTACAATAGATGTGAAAGACACTAGAAGAAGGAGTTTAACACTTGTGGAGCACTTGGATGATGATTTGGAATATAAGCATTAGCCATCCAAAGGCCCACACCCTCTCTTTTTATAGAGAGGGCTGATTTCTTCCCGTTGGTTGCCACAAGTCGACTGCTACACTTGGCAGTTGACTGCCGTCACTACAATGACCTCCGAACACGTCAGATCCCGACCATTGTAGTCCAATAGAACCCTTGGCAGTCGACTGATGTATCCATCAGTCGATTGATGTATCCATCAGTCGACTGATGCCTCGTAGTCGACTGCCCAGTCGACTACGAGAGGTTCTGTGCCCAAAACCCTCTCGACCAGTCGACTGCTGCCATCAGCAGTCGACTGATGGTCTTGGCAGTCGACTGCCAATATATGGCAGTCGACTGCTGGGCTAAAAACCCATCAGTTGGATACCAGTCGAATCCCGTTCGACTCAGAGCAGTCATACATGAGGCTTTCTACTACCGAAGCATAAGAAACCACCTTCATCTCCTCTATCTCCTTAGATGATCTAGGACACATCTCCTTAGATAAAGGAACTCCATGCCTGAAAGGTAGAAAATCTTTCTAGGAGTTCTGCATGATAAAATGATCCATAATCGTGTCTATGTATGAAGCTTGGGATAAGCACAACATCCTTTTCCTGCGATCTCTTATAACCTTGATACCAAGGATGTGTCCCACCTCTCCCAAGTCTTTCATATCAAACTTTTTGGACAACCATACCCTTACGTCCGATAACACCTTGATATTGTTGCCAATCAGCAAAATGTCATCTACATATAGTACAAGAAATACCACTACGTTTCCGTCACATCTCTTGTATACACAAGACTCATCCGGACTTTGAATGAATCCATAAGACTGGATTACCTCATCAAAGTGGATGTTCCAAGATCTCGAAGCTTGATTCAATCCATAAATGGACCGATTAAGCTTACATACAAGATGCTCTTTGCCCTTTGCAATGAATCCCTCTGGTTGCTTCATATAGATGTTTTCCTCAAGACTTCCATTAAGAAAAGTTGTCTTGACATCCATCTGCCACACCTCATAATCCATATGAGCTGCTATGCATAAGAGAATCCGAATAGACTTAAGCATGACTACCGACGAAAAAGTCTCCTCATAATCGATACCCTCTTTCTGAGTATACCCCTTCACAACAAGCCTTGCTTTGAAGGTCTCAACCTTCCCATCTATTCCTCTCTTTCTTTTGTAGATCCACTTGCATCCAATGGTTTTTACACCATCGGGTGGTTCTACTAGCTCCTAGACCTGATTTGAATCCATAGATTCAATCTCGGTATTCATTGCATTTTGCCAAGATGCTGCATCTTTATCTTGGATTGCCTCGTCATATGTCCAGGGATCAGGTTCATGTTCGTCAGGGACCAAATCAGAAGATTCTCCCAAGAACATGAATCTATCAGGCTATCTCACAACCCTCCCACTACGACGAGGCATCACCTGTGTATCCTCTGTGACACGCGGTGCAGTGACATGTGGTATATCTTCTTGTACCGGTGGTACTGAAGAAGTGACTTCCCCTTTTAATTCTTTCAGAACAATTTTACTCTTGGGCTTGTGGCTCATCACATAGTCTTCCTCTAGAAATCTGGCATTCATGCTAACGATCACCCTCTGATCTCTAGGACTGTAAAATAAACCACCCTTCGTTCCTCTAGGATAGCCAACGGACATGCGTACTTCTATACGAGGTTCCAACTTACCAGCATCTGCCTTCAGCACATGTGCTGGACTCCCCCATATCTGAATATGTCTTAGACTAGGCTTTTGCTCAGTCCACAACTCTGTGGGAGTAGAAGACACTAATTTAGATGGAACCATGTTCAGAATGTACACCGTCGTATCTAGAGCATATCCCCAGAATGAATCTGGCAACTCAGAATAACTCATCATCGATCTAACCATCTCCATAAGAGTCCTATTCCTTCGCTCTGCTACACCGTTCTGCTGGGGTGTGCCAGGTGCAATCAATTGGGATTGAATCCCAGCCTCTGTTAAGTAGTTCCTAAAATCTCCCAAGAGGTACTCACCACCACGATCAGATCATAGTGTCTTGATACTTTTGCCTTGACATTTCTCCACATCAGCCTTGAATTCTTTGAACTTGTCAAAGCATTCAGACTTGCAGCGCATCAGGTAAATGTATCAATATCTTGAGTAATCATCTATAAAAGAGACGAAATACTCAAAACCACCTCTAGCCTGGATAGACATAGGACCACACAAATCAGAATGAACCAATTCTAACACATCTTTGGCTCTATACCCCTTGGCCTTAAAAGGCCTCTTGGTCATCTTACCCTCCAAGCAAGATTCATAGGTTGGGAGATCCTCCACCACTAATGAACTCAAAGGTCCATCAGCTATCAACCTTTGAATTCTGCTTAGGTTAATGTGACCAAGCCTAAGATGCCAAAGATATGTTTGGTTCATCTTCGAAGGTTCTTTTCTCTTATTGGAATTAGAAGATGAGTTATTAATTTCAATATGCATCGTGGGAGGTTTTGGTTCAAGTGTGTACAAATTTCCTATCAATGCACCCGAACAGATAATGTCTCTATTCCTTCTTATAACAACTCTGTCATTAAAAGAAATAGAATATCCATCCATAAACAATTTAGAAACCGAAATTAAATTCTTTCTAAATAAAGGTACATAAAGGCAATTCTTAAGAACCAAAAGTTTATTTTTCTCAAAAGATAAATGAACATCTCCCACTACAACAGCCGCCACCTTCGTGGCATCGCCCAAGTACACGGTAATCTCTCCCTCATCTCGTCGTCTGGTTTCCTGGAACCCCTGCAAAGTATTGCAGACATGATCAGTGGCTCCCGTATCTACACACCAGGTGTCGGTAGATAACACCGCTAAACATGTTTCAACGACTAGACCAAAAGATATACCTTTGTTCTTGCGGTTGGGGCAATCCTTTTTCCAGTGTCCAGTCTTCTTACAAGTGAAGCACTTGCCTTTCATCTTCTTCACTCCTCCCTGAGTACCTCCCACCGCCTTCGCCCCAGTTTGTTTCTTCTTCTTCTTGCCTTTCGGCTTAGAAGTAGAAACCTTTTGAGTCACCATGACATGTGCCTGAGCACTCTGACAAAATAGCCCCTCTGCCGCCTGGAGTTCTGTCAGAAGCTCCGCCAACAAATACAACCTCTTGTTCATATTGTAGTTCAGACAAAACTGCTCAAAACTCCTAGGTAGAGACTGGAGTATGATATCGACTTGGGTTTCCCCATCGATCTCAGCTCCAAGGACCTCCAACTCATTCAAATGAGCCATCATCTTGAGAACATGATCCCTTATGGGTGTTCCCTCGATCATAGTGGTCGTCATCAAGTTTCTCATGGCTTCTTGCCTCACAACCCGATTCTGGTGTCCGAAAAGCTCTTTGAGATTGAGCATCATGTCATAAGCTGTGGGCATGACTTGATGCTGATGTTGCAGTACATTTGACATAGATGCCAAAATGTAACACCGCGCCATCTCATCGGCCTTTATCCACTTCTTATAACTCTCTCTCTCCTTTTCCCCAGAATCTTCTGCAGGCTTAGGAGGGCACTCTTCGAGGAGTACATATTTGTATTCCTCAGCAGTCAAGACAATGTCTAGATTCCTCTTCCAATCAACATAGTTGGGTCCAGTAAGTTTGTTCTCTTTCAGTATCACAACAAGTGGGTTGAAAGTCATTTTGAAAGAAAACCTAAGAATCACATAAATCAAAACATTAGATTTCAAAAAATTATTGATTCCTCAAACAATAAAATTTTAAAATCAACCAACACCTCAAAATACCGAGAATATCGTATGCCACGATAGTGTGGACATATATGAATTCTACATTTGTAAGAGAAGGTTTTACCCATTAATTTTACTATCTTGTCAACCTAACTTTTTGACAAGTAAAATTAATAGTTGGTTCCTCTTTGGCCCTACAAATAAAAGCAGTGACTCCGATGGGGAGGATACTTATATTTGTATCTAAGTGTTACCATTACTTGGTACCAAGGTAATTATCTCGGGTTAAGTGACTTCCGATGGGGAAGTGCACGCGCTCCTTAATAATTCCCTATAACCATATTTGACCTTGTGATCCGCAAACAAACTCATCCGATGGGGAGGAAGGCACTCAGAGCCGACGCGCAAGTTTGTTTGCATCACTTATCAAATCGTAATGGAGGCCGTGGGAATTTATAAAAATTTCCCTCTCCCACTTAGTAATTTGAAATTGAGGAATTTTCCTAGCCTACGACATGCATATCAAACAATAAACAATAAATATGAAAAATAAAAATTTTCCAACTATTATGGCTTTTATCTTCAATATGTCTCCCGTCGCATTGCCATCTCGTCCGCTCCTCCTACGCCATATACTAGCCATCCGGAGATCCGAGCCGAAACTAAAACCTATTTTAATTTACATTCATCGATCCTATACTCCACGAGGGAGTGTACATGAAATCTAGATCGAAAGTAAAATAAAATAAAGAGTGGCTAAACAATGCCGTATCTAATTTACAAAATAAATCAAATACTAGCCTTGTCAACCCCGAGGATTCAACAAAATAAACATTTACACACATACAATCACATACACACATATGGCCATAATAGTCAGATCTTATGCCTGCAACCAAAGAGTTAAACTACGCATATCCTACTATTATCTGACACATATAATATATGAAAAGTGCATAAAAATTAACCGAATCCTAAACACACAAAACCGGAAACCTTGGCTCTAATACCAATTGAAGGGTTTTGCTTATCGAGTCTGTGAGGGGAAACTTCGCTTCCCACTTCACCTTGGTTGTTTGTTCATGGCGATCCCATCGATGTCCTTGGATTAAAAAAATTTAATCCTAGACAAAAGGGATTGCCCAAACAATCAAGTCATCGTCGTGCTATTCGTTTAGAGAGGTCACTTGAACAAACTTGTTGTTCAAGCGACCAACCTCTATTCTATGAGTAGCCGCGGAATAGACGATGTCCGGATCGCTGACTTTTGTGTTTATGTTCGGGATCCAAGTATTATTTAGCCACAAACAGATTTATATCATGCTCATAATTGGAAAAACAAATACAAGCAAATGATAAAAGAGAATAGAGAATAGATATACCTCTCGATCTTCTAATGTATGACCTTCCTCCTTTCGGACGTCGTGTGGGCGACGATCTACCAAAAGTTGAAGCTCCTAGATCGCAAATCTTCCTTCCTTGCTCTTCCAAAGCAAGAGGAAGAATAGAAACAAGGCTCTTCTCCTTCCTATAGCCAACCAACAAGTAACAAGGAGAATGCTTACCGCCGGCCAACAAGGAAAAGGAGATTATGGTGGAAACTGGCCAAGACACCAAGGGAAAGCCCTATATCTTGTTTCCACCACCTAAGGAGAAGGAGAAGAGGGTCTTTGGACGCTGACCAATGGTTGGAAAGGGATGGAAGGGCGCCGACAGCTTAAGGAAGGAGAAGAAGGCAAGGAATTCTTTCCTTATTAGGTGCCGCCCAAGCCCAAACCCTAGCTCTCTTGCCGCCAACCTCCAAAACCCTAACTTCTCTTGATTGTAACTCCACGCCAACCCCTTGTCCTCCTTTTATAGAGTTAGGGATAAGCCTCCTTTTAATCTCCACTATTAGTTCTAGGGATTTAATCTCAACTGTCGGATCTAGAGATTTAATCTCAACCGTCGGATCTTAGAGATTTAATCTCTACCTTTGGATCTAGAGTTTTGTTTCTATACATTGGATCTAAGCTTCATGAGGTGTTAATAGGCTACATTAGGGACCATGAGGAGGAGTTGGATCTTGGCCACCCATGGATCAAGCCCACATAAAGTCCGATCCATTAATGATAATCCAATCCACTAAAGGATTATCATTGATCTACCTCACCAACCCCATAAGTTAATATGAGATCCATATATTATTTGTACATTTTCTCCCCGTGTTTAAGATCTCGAATGTCCATCGATTAATTAATTTACTGACCATTAATTAATCAACATCTAACTCCATGAGTAGTACCACTCAACCTTTTCATCATGCCGGACCAAGTCCACCTGCAGGGTTTACATGATGAACCTTATGAGCTCCTCAAGGGGACATCATCATCCTAATTATAGGACACGATTTCCTCCTATAATAAATGACACACCATATAAATAATATAATCTCCCAACTTACCGAGCCTATCGATTTAATCTATAAATCTCGCCCATTGGTAAATCAAAGAGATGAATACTAAGTATATGTGCCCATTATTATATCGGGATTAAGAGCATGTACATAATAATATCTGAGGTCCGATTCGATTATGTAGTCAGCAATAAATCGAATCACCTCTAAGTCGGTCCTGCTCAATACACACAAAGTGCACTAGTGTTATTCTATGGTCAAGACAAACCAATACCAAATCAACTACAATCATTCCCATGGTTTGTCCAAATCCATCTCGGTTGTGAGCCTTTACTTATACTTTACAAGGAGCTGATAACATGATCTCCCGTGTGACACCACACACCATGTTATCTACAATGAAATGTATTAGACAATATTGCATAATCATAAAAATGCAAACAATGATCATGTGATTCTTATTTCAAAATAAAGATGTTCATACAAAAGATAGACTTTTCAGTATACATCCCTACAAAGAGAATGACACATGTTGGTGCAATCGGCCTAGATCACGATTGACTAGGACTCGAGCTTGACTCGAGAGATGTTTTGATATTCGATAAAAACATATGACAATGTGATTGTTAAGGAAAAGTCCAAGACTTGGGTACTTGGCATGGAAAGTCCAAGTGGGACACTTGGCATTTGGGAAAGTCCAAGCATGGGTCTTGGCAATGGAAAGTCCAACATGGGTTGGCAAGGGAAAGTCAAAGCTTGAGTCTTGGCATTTGAGAAGTCCAAGGGGTTGATATTGGCGGCGTAAAGTCCAAGCGGGAGTCTTGGCAGCATAAGTCCAATGATTGGCGGCGTAAAGTCCAAGCGGAGTCTTGGTAGCATAAGTCCAATGTGCCTTGGCGGTGTAGACACCGTTAGCATGACATAGCCGATGGAAGAACCTGAAGGCTAGCGCAATGGTTGAACAAGTCATGGATGACTTGGAGGGATCTGAGAGGTGTGAGGCTGACGGAGGTGGCTAGAAGGCTTAGGTCTAGGCTAAGGGTGATCTAGCAAGTATGGGGGCACCATACTTGGGTTAAAACCTCATGGTTGAGGTGTTCCAGTCGACTGGAGCCATATGACAGTCGAATGGTATGAGTCAACTAGGATTTGATCAGAGGAAATGTCCTAAATGTAAGACCGCCAGAGGTGGGCAAGATCGGTGATTGAGCGATCGATTGATCGTGATCACCGATGATGCTCGGGTTTTGGGGCACAAAATGGAGTCTCATTCAACTGCTGCGATCAACAATCGAGTGATGGCCTGATCAGTCGACTGATGGTCATAATTAGTCAATTGATGTCCTAGCCGTTGGATTTTTCCAGTGTGGATTACACCGTTGTCTCACAGCAACAGTGTCATCAGTCGACTAATGGTCCCGAGCAGTCGACTGATCGACATTTTTCAGCCCAGGTAGAAGCTTTAAATGGAGCTCATGTTGGAGGAAAAAGCATCCGGTTCTTGAGCATCCTTGGGGCGATTTGTTGCTGCAAATCAGGGTCTCCAAGGCCATTCTTCACGCAACCAAAAGCAAGCAATCCAAAGGCATTTGTAAAGTGTTTTCTTTACTTGTATTGCATTGTATTTTATATTGTATTTGCTTGTTGTATTTAGTTTATTGTTGCAAACTATTGTACGAGGTTTCTCCGCCTCCAAATTGTTCCGAGAAGGAGTGTTTATTAGTGGTTGCGTGTGCATCACTAGAGCTCATTGAGCTCAACCGTGGAGTAGGAACCTTGAGGTTCCAAACCACGTTAAATACTTGTGTTGTGTTGTGTTTGTCTTATTTTGTTATTGCTATTATCTATATTCCGCTGCGCATAACGAAATTTGTAGAGACAAATGCAATTGAAATTCCATCATGAACGAATTCAAGCTATTCACCCCCCTCTAGCATTCCAACGATCTCCTACAAGTGGTATCAGAGTCAGGTTGCTCTTCTAAGTTTAACAACTAAGGGAGCACGCTAGAGGGAACAAGATGGAAAAAGACAAGCTTGGATGGGACATCAACACTCCATCGCCATACGACCGAGAAGAGTTTCCGGCGTGGAGAGCAAGAATGGAGACATTCTTAATGATGGACATAGAGGATTGGTTCATCCTCGTAGAAGGCTTTGAACCTCCAAGGGATAAGAAGGGACAAGTCCTCAAGTTAAAGAAATGGATCCAAGAGCAACGACAAAAATTCAAGACCGAAGCCAAGGTAACAAAACTTTTAGAAGATTTGATACCTAATGATGTTTTGTCTAGGCTAGGTGAATATCTTGACGCCAAGGAGCTATGGGACAAATTGGCCAAGTTTCATGAGAAGCCTCACTTGGCGCAAGAAGCCGAGGAAGAATCATCATCATCGTCACAAGGAAGTGAGGACTTGGAGGTTGAGAGACCATCAACATCTAAGGAGGAAGAGGAAGTAGAATTGGAGGAGACCTCCACCTCTAGGATTGAGGGGGAGGAGATTAGATCACCGGAGCAACACTAAGAAGAAGCTTCGACATCCGGTCAAGATGAAGAAGCTCAAAATCCGATTCCGGCCTCCATTGACTTAGGTAACTCAAACACCGCAATTTAAAATAAAAATAATATTATGTGTTTTGAGTGCAGGGAATTTGGGCACTATAAGAGTAAGTGCCCAAAGAGAGTAAGAAAAGCTCCACCGACACCAAAAGTTAAGGATGTCAGTCCCCCAACAACCAAAAGCAAGGAACAAGTGATTTGCTTCAAATGTCGGCAACCGGAACACTACCAGAATCAATGCTCAAAGGGGGAGAAGAAGACTCAAAGGGGAGCATCACAAGTAGGGGAAGCTAAGGCTAACTTTAAGGTATATCTTAATAATGTACCCTCTAAATTTAAAAGTCAAAAGCATGCTAGGAATTTTAATTCTCTTGCAATTCATCATGAAAAGCATGCTATAGATAAATATTTGTGTTTAGGTGCTAAAAGTGTCCATTTTGGTAATAAGGAGAAGTTTGGGACTAATGTCCCTAAAAATATTTTACCTAGGGAATCTATCAAGAAAATAGGAGAACACCTAGGTCTTAATCCTAAATGGACTAGGCATATGCCTAGAGGTAATGCTAATGCCCAAAGACAAAATGAAAAATCGAAAATTGGGCAATTGGAGATGGGAAATCAAGTCTTGAGGTTAAGACTTGAGAAACTAGAAAAGACCCTTAGGAATATGCAAAATCATTTTAAAGGGTCAAATGATCAAAAGTCTAGGACCAAGAGTCAAAGTTAAAACCTAGGCCCTAAGAGACAAAAGACAACCAAGGGCAAGCAAGGTTTGGGTCACAAACCTAAGCCTAAGGTGGCTTATCATAGTGTTCCATTTGATTATGGAACACACAAACTAGGTCTAGGAAGACCAAGGTCAATAGGGAAGTCATCCCTAGAGTTGACCATGGTGTGTGCCTAGTGGCTAGGGTTTCAAGGAAACCTAGGAAAGCCACTAAGAAGGTTGCAATGGGAGTTACCCCTAGAGTCAACCTAGGTAAGACCACAATGACCAAGGTTAACAAGACTAGGAGGGTCATTAGGAGGGTATCTAGGGATGTCATCCCTAAGGAATACCTAATTAACCATAGGAGCTCAAATAGGTTTTGGGTTCCTAAGAGCGCGATTGATTCACGCTAGATGGGTTTAAGGTGTGCCAACCTTGATTGGAAGGGTAGTTAACCTAACCATGGTAAAGGTGACACTTTAGGTTATTTTCAAGGTTATGGATACCTTAGAAATAGGTTTGATCTTTGATCCTAAAAGATTTTAGGATGTGCCAATACAATTTATGGAATTATGAAAAATAAATTAAATTCACACAATTTAGGATTAGAGGTCATAGTGTGTCATTTTGGGTTTTTGGCACACTAGGGAGAAAAGTGATAATATGGAAAAATATTTTTAATTATATCAAATGACAATTAATATTAAAATTTAGGTATTATTATACCAATACATTTTATATGTCATGCTTTGATTGCCATATAACATGTCATGACATCATATCTATTTTTAATCATTTAAAATGTCATGATCATGCTTAGGGTTAGGTTAAATGTCATGTATGCTTAGATTATATCATATGTCATGACATCATGATCATTGGCCATGTTTACTTATGTTATCATTTATGCCATGATCATGCTTCATTAGTGACTTTGGCATGTAAGGACTTTGGCATGACTTGGAGTCCCATTTATAAGGGAATCAAGTAGTGTTCCCTTAGAGAATGCATGAAACTCTAGTTTAGGATGAACAAAACTCACATCTCACATCACATTGACATGTATGTGTACTTATACACACTAGATACATGTGAGATGCTAGGATATGAGTTAAGTTCAAGGTGCATAGTTTTTGCATCTAGATGAACTAAAACTCATCTTATCTTAATGGTGGATCATTGGAAAAGCTTGTGTACAAGTCATGTACATTAAGCCCAAGGAATATGATCCAATATAGGTTTTCAAAAACATTTTAAAATCTTTTTAGAAAACCTTGGTGAAGTATATCTTTTGATAGCAATCACCATTGATGAAGTTGATACAAAGTGAGCCAAAACTTAGAAGTTTTTCTTCACTTTTGAATTTTGTATCAATTTCGATATTTTATTGGTAAAATATTTTTCTATCATTTTTCACCCATTGTATTAGCCATAAGTATTATACGTACGAATTTTTGTGATTTTTCAAATTACGTATAATTACTTATGATTTTCTGAATTTCGTTTCTAATAATTGAAATTCTGATATTTCAGTTATCAGTCGACTGCCCTGGGTGGCAGTCGACTGATGATGGTGGCAATCGACTGGTAGCTGAGAGAGTGGACTGCCAATGTTGATTTCGAAGAAACAAGGTATGTTTAGTCCATGTTTAGCTACGATTAAGGTCCCTAACCACTTCTAACCCTAGGATATGCTTTGGGAAGCATTATAAAGGGTGAAAATCCATTGGATATGGATTAGGAGAGGTGTTAGGGTGATGTATCAAATTTAAGGTGTTGGAAAGTTCAATGTTGAATTTCTAATCTTATTTTTGATGGTTTAAAGTTCCTATTGGCTTAGAAACTTCCCAAGGACATTGTTGGTGCAATGGTCAAGGGGGAGCAAGCCTTTAGGTGGAGGTATCCATCATGGGATGATGGTTGGTAATTTTCCTCATGAGGGGGAAAATGAGATTTTGAGATACCCAATTTGGAAATTGGGAGAGTGTATAGGATTGCCTCTCTTGAGTGATATGAGACTTATTACTAGGAAGATGGTAGGCATCCAAGGTATTCTTGGACCAAGAGGGAGATTGTAAGATCTCATTGGAACATGAGACATTGACCTGCTTAGAGAGAACCTTTTTGATGTTAGTCAAAAAGGAGGAGAATTTTTTTGGGGATAATTTATTTAAAGAATGAAATCAATGGGGATGATTGGTTTGAGTTAGATGGTCTAACTCAATGGTTTTTTGGTTTTTGTCAAACATCAAAAAGGGGGAGATTGCTGGTGCAATCGACCCAGGTCATGATTGACCAGGACTCGAGCTTGACTCGAGAGATGTTTTGATGTTTCGACAAAAACATATGACAATGTGATTGTCAAGGAAAAGTCCAAGTCTTGGGTACTTGGCATGGAAAGTTCAAGTGGGTAACTTGGCATTGTGGAAAGTCCATGTATGGGTCTTGGAATTGGAAAGTCCAACATGGGTTGGCAAGGGTGTTGGAATCGTGCTATTCCTCGGAAGGCTCATCGGCTCCCATATCCCCGGATTAAAATTTTCACTAATGAAAACTAATCCGGATGAGATGAGTTTCCTAAGAACAACCAATTCGTCATCGTGCCAACGACTTGAGCGATCGCTTGAACAAACTAGTTGTTCAAGCAATCAACTCTTCTAGTCGGTTAGCCGCGGAAGAGACGACGGACGGATCACCGGTTTTTGTGTTTGTCTTCGGGGTCCATGATTATACAAATACATGGAAATGTAAACTAGTATAATCAACATATACTAACATAAAGAACATAAGCTAGCATATCAATAAGAACATGCAAAGAACAAAAATAAAAGTTGTAAAACTTTTATACCTCTTGATCTTCTATCGTATGTCCTAACCTCCTTGTAGACTTCGTGTGGGCGAAGATCCTCCACAAGTTGAAGCTTCCTAGATCTTCTTCAATCCAAAGAAAGAAGAACTCTCTTTCCCTTCTTGCTTGAGCCAACCACCAATCCACAAAGGATTGATGCCGCCGGCCCCAAGAATAGAGAGAACTAAATGGAAACCACCAAGGAACCAAACTAGGGACAAACCCTAGCTTCTAGTGCCACCGGCCAAGATGTAGTGAAGAGGAGAAAGGGAGTATGTTGGGCGCCGGTCAAGGTGGAGGGAATAGAGGAAGGAGCCGGCCACACCCTAGGAAGAAGAAGAGCTCCTCTCCTATAGATGCCGCCCAACCATAGGAGCCAAACCCTAATTAGGGTTTCCTCCTTAGGCTTTCTTGCCGCCCAACCAAGGTGGAAGGAAGAGATCTAGGGGCCGGCCACCTTCTTGGAAGAAGAAGAGATCCTCCACAAGTTGCCGCCCACACTTCCTTCCATGCCTTGCCGCCCCACCAAAGGGCCAAACCCTAATCCAATTAGGGTTTCCTCCTTAGGGTTTCTTGCCGCCCAAGCAATGCTAGGCAAAACCCTAATCTCCTTAGCATCCATCATCCAACATCAATCCTTGCCGCCCACCCTAAGCCACCTTTTATAGAGATAGGGATAGGCCTTGGTTTAATATCCACCGTCGGTTCTCGGGTTTTAATCTCAATCGTCGGATCTAGGGTTTCATCACAACCGTCAGATCTAGGGTTTCATCCCAACCGTCGGTTCTAGGGATTTAATCCCAACCATCGGATCTAGGGTTTCATCACAACCGTCGGTTCTAGGGATTTAATCCCAACCGTCGGATCTAGAGATTTAATCTCAACGGTCGGTTCTAGGGATTTAATTCCAACCGTCGGATCTAGGGTTTCATCCCAACCGTCGGTTCTAGGGATTTAATCCCAACCGTCGGATCTAGAGATTTAATCTCAACCGTCAGTTCTAGGGATTTAATCCCAACCGTCGGATCTAGGGTTTCATCCCAACCGTCGGTTCTAGGGATTTAATCTCAACCGTCGGTTCTAGGGATTTAATCCCAACCATCGGATCTAGGGATTTAATCTCAACCGTCGGTTCTAGGGATTTAATCCATCATTTGATCTAGGCTCCATGAGGTTTATATTAGGCTACGATAGGGACCATGAGGAGGAGTTGGATCTTGGCCACCCGATGGATCGGAACCACACAAACTTGATCCATCAATGATGTTCCATTCCACTAGAGGATCATCATTGAATTACCTCACCAACCCCCATAAATTAATATGGGCTTCACATATTATTTGTACATCCATCTCCCCGTGTTTAAGATATCGAATGTACATCAATTAATTGATTTACTGACCATCAATTAATTAACATCTAACTCCTCGAGTAGTACCACTCAACCTTATCATCATGTTGACTAAGTCAACCTGCAGGGTTTACATGATGAACCTTATGAGCTCCTCAAGGGGACATCATCAACCTAATACATAGGACACGATTTTCTCCTATAATCAATGACATACCATGTAAATAATATCATTTCCCAACTTACCGGGCATATTGATTTAATCCATAGAAATCTCACCCTCTGGTAAATCAAAGAAATAAATATTAAGTACATGTGCCCGTTATTATATCGGGATTAAGAGCATGTACAACATAATATCCGAGGTCTGATTCAATTATGTAGTCAGCAATAAATTGAATCACCTCTATGTCGGTCCTGCTCAATACACCTAAGTGTACTAGTGTAACTCTATGTTCAAGACAAAACAATACCAAGCTACACTACAACCATGCCAATGATTTGTCCAAAACCATCTTGATTGTGAGCCTCTACTTATACTCTACAAGGGACTGATAACATGATCTTTTGTGCCACACTCAAGCACCATGTTATCTACAATATAAAGTATTAGACAATATGCACATATATAAATAAAGTGCAAACAATGATCATGTGATTCTTATTTCAAAATAAAGATGTTCATACAAAAGAGGTAGGCTTTCAGTATACATCCCAACAATCTCCCACTTATACTAAAAGACTATGCTGTCCTCATACTGCCATACATCTGATTCCCCTTCCTTCCACATGCCTATCAAAGCTCTCGCTAGAAGGGCCTTAGTGAAAAGGGTCTACCAGGTCATCCTCTGATGCAATCTAGGCGACAACAACTTCTACCTCCTTTGCGATTTCTCGTATCAGGTGGTACTTGCGCTCCATGTGTTTACTAGCCTTATGGGCTCGTGGTTCCTTCGAGTTTGCAACTGCACCATTATTATCACAATAAATTGTGATAGTTCTGGGCAAACCAGGAATCACATCCAAGTCCATCAGGAAGTTCCTGAGCCATACAACTTCCTTGGCTGCCTCATACTCATCTTCAATGGTAGAGTCCGCCACGCATTTCTGCTTGACACTCATCCATACTATGGCTCCACCTCTAAAAGTAAACACAAACCCCGAGGTAGACTTACTCTTGTCCCTATCTGATTGGAAATCCGAATCCGTGTAACCCACAGGGAATAATTGGTCTGCCCGGTAAACTAGCATATAATCCCTAGTCCTTCTCAGGCACTACAATATATGTTTTACCGCAGTCCAATGTCCCTGTCCTGGATTACTCTGATATCTGCTGACCATGCCTACGGCAAAGCAGATATCTGGTCTCGTACATAGCATAGCATACATTAGGCTTCCTACCGCCGAAGCATAAGGAACTGCCTATATCTCCTCTATCTTTTCAGATGATCTAGGAAACATCTCCTTAGATAAAGGAACTCCATGCCTGAAAGGTAGAAAACCCTTCTTGGAGTTCTGCATGCTAAAATGATCCAAAATCATGTCTATGTATGAAGCTTGGGATAAGCACAACATCCTTTTCTTGCGATCCTTATAACCTTGATCTCAAGGATGTGTCCTGCTTCTCCCAAGTCCTTCATATCTAACTGTTTGGACAACCATACCCTTACGTCTGATAACACTTCGATGTTGTTGCCAACCACCAAAATGTCATCTACGTATAGTACAAAAATACCACTACGTTTCCGTCACATCTCTTGTATACACAAGACTCATCCGAACTTTGAATAAATCCATAAGACTGATTTACCTCCTCAAAGCGGATGTTCCAAGACCTCGAAGCTTGCTTCAATCCATAAATGGACTGATTAGGCTTACATACAAGATGCTCTTTGCCCTTAGCAATGAATCCCTTTGGTTGCTTCATGTAGATATTTTCCTCAAGACTTCCATCAATGGAAAGCTGTCTTGACATCCATATGACACACCTCATAATCCATATGAGCTTCTATGCATATGAGCTCTCAGACCTGATTTGAATTCATAGATTCAATCTCAGTATTCATTGCACTTTGCCAAGATGCTGCATCTATATCTTGGATTACCTTTGTCGTATTTTTAGGGATCAGGTTCAAGTTCGCCAGGGACCAAATCAGAAGATTCTCCCAAGAACATGAATCTATCAGGCTGTCTAACAACCCTTCCACTGCGACGAGGTATCATCTGTGTATCCTCTGTGACACGCGATGACATGTGGTATATCCTCTTATCGGTGGTGGTAAAGAAGTGACTTCCCTTTTAACTCCTCCAGAACAATTTTTACCCTTGGGCTTGTGGCTCATCACATAGTCTTCCTCTAGAAATCTGGCATTCGTGTTAACGATCACCCTCTGATCTCTAGGACTATAAAACAATCCACCCTTCATTCCCCTGGGATAGCCAATGAACATGCATACTTCTGTACGAGGTTCTAACTTACCGATATCGCCTTGACACATGTCTTTGGACTCCCCATATCTGAATATGTCTTAGACTAGGCTTCCGATCCACAGTGCGTAGGGTAGAAGGCACCGATTTAGATGGAACCGGAGTTCGAATGTACCTTTGTCATATCTAGTGCATATCGAACAAATCCGCAAGTCGAATAACTCGTCATCGATCTAACCATCTCCATAAGAGTCCTATTCGCCCGCTCTCTGCAGATTCTGTTTGGGTGTGCAGTGCGATCAATTAGGATTGAATCTCGATAAGTAGTTCCTAAACTCTCCCAAGAGACTCACACACGATCAGATTGTAGTGTCATCCAGTATCTTGAGCAATCATCTATGAAAAGATGAAATGTTTTGAAAACTACCTCTTGCGGATAGACATAGGACCACATGAATCAGAATGAACCAATTCCAACACATCTTTGTATCTATACCCCTTGGCCTTGAGAGGCCTCTTGGTCATCTTACTCTCTAAGCAAGATTCACAGGTTGGGAGATCCTCCACCACTAATGAACCCAACGGTCCATCAGCTATCAACCTATTGAATTCTTCTTAGGTTAATGTGACCAAACCTAAGATGCCAAAAGATATGTTTGGTTCATTTTCGAAGGTTCTTTTCTCTTATCGGAATTAGAAGATGAGTTAATAACTTCTATTTGCAGTAGGAGCTTGTGGTTCAAGTTATAAATTTCCTATCTATGTACTGAAATAGATAATGTCCCTATTCCTTTTATAACAAATCTATCATAAAAGAAATAGATTATCCATCCATAAACAATTTAGAAACCAAATCAATTCTTTCTAAATAAGAATTTACATAAAGGAAATTCTTAAGAACCAAAACCTTTATTTTTCTCAAAAGATAAATAAAACATCTCCCACTGCAATAGCCGCCATCTTCATGGCATTGCCCAAGTAAATGGTAATATCCCCTTTAGCTAGTCGTCGGGTTTCCTGGAACCCCTGCAAAGTATTGCAGACATGATTAGTAGCTCTAGTATCTACCCACCAGGTGCCGGTATATAACACCGCTAACCATGTTTCAATGACTAGACCAAAAACTATACTTTTGTTATGCTTTGGATTGGGACAGTCCTCCTTCCAATGTCCATCCTGCTTGTAAGTGAAGTACTTGCCTTTCGGCTTCTTCACTCCTCCCTGAGATCCTCCCACCACATTTGCTCCACCTTGTTTCTCCTTCTTTTTGCCTTTCGGCTTAGAAGTAGAAACCTTTTTAAGCAACCATGGCTTGAGGATACTCTTCAAAGAGTGCATACATGTACTTCTTAGTAGATAAGACAACATCTAGATTCTTTTCCAATCAACATTATTTGGGTACAGTAAGTTAATTTCCTTTAGTATCACAACAAGTGGACTGAAAGTCATTTTGAAATCCTAAGAATCACATAGATCATTACTTTAGATTTCAAATATTATTGATTCCTCAAAACAATAAAATCCCAAAATCAACCAACACCTCAAAACACTGAGAATATCGTATGCCACACTAGTGGATGTATCACGAATTCTACATTTGTAAGAGGAGGTTTTACCCATTAATTTTATTATCTTGTCAACCTTACTTTTTGACAAATAAAATTAATAGTTGGTTCCTCTTTGGCCCTACAAATAAAAGCAGTGACTCCGATGGGGAGGATACTTTATATTTGCATCTAAGTGTGCACCATTACACGATACTAAGAGGAATTATTTGGATTATGTGCCCTTCTGTGTGGAAGTACACACACTCTAGATAATTTCCTATAACCATTATTTGACCTAGTGATCATAAACAAACTCATCCGAGGAGGAAGGCACTCGAGTCGACCGCAAGTTTGTTGCATCACACGTCAAATTGTAATGGAGGCCGCTGGAATTAATTAAAATATCCCTCTCCCACTTAGTAAATTGAAAATGAGGAATTTTCAAACACACACAACATGCATATAAAACAAATCAGAAATAAATATGGAAAAAAAAAGAATTTTTTCCAACTATTATGGCTTTGTTCTCCAATATGCGTCCCGTCGTGTCGCCACCTCGTTCGCTCCTCCTACGTCATGTACGAGCCATCCGGAGATCCGAGCCGAGAATAAAATCTATTTTATTTTACATCCATGGATCCTATACTCCACGAGGGAGTGTACATGAAATCTAGATCGAAAGCAAAATAAAATAAAGAGTGGCTAAACAATATCGTATTTAATTACAAAAATTAAATACTAATCTAGCCTCGTCAACCTCGAGGATTCAAATAATATACATACAACACACAAACAACCACATACACACATATAGCCATAATAGTCTGGATCATATGCTGCAAAAATTAGCCTACGCACATCCTACTATTATCCGGCATACTCAATATATGATATGTGCATGAAAGTAACCAAATCCAAAACACACAAAACCGGAAACCGTGGCTCTGATACCATTTGTTGGAATCGTGCTATTCCTTGGAAGGCTTATCGGCTCCCATATCCCCGGATTAAAATTTTCACTAATGAAAACTAATACGGATGGGATGAGTTTCCTAAGAACAACCAATTCGTCGTCGTGCCAACGACTTGAGCGATCGCTTGAACAAACTAGTTGTTCAAGCAATCAACTCTTCTAGTCGGTTAGCCGCGGAAGAGACGACGGACGGATCGCCGGTTATTGTGTTTGTCTTCGGGGTCCATGATTATACAAATACATGCAAATGTAAACTAGTATAATCAACATATACTAACATAAAGAACATAAGCTAGCATATCAATAAGAACATGCAAAGAACAATAATAAAAGTTGTAAAACTTTTATACCTCTTGATCTTCTATCGTATGTCCTAACCTCCTTGTAGACTTCGTGTGGGCGAAGATCCTCCACAAGTTGAAGCTTCCTAGATCTTCTTCAATCCAAATAAAAGAACTCTCTTCTTGCTTGAGCCAACCAATACAAATACATGCAAATGTAAACTAGTATAATCAACATATACTAACATAAAGAACATAAGCTAGCATATCAATAAGAACATGCAAAGAACAATAATAAAAGTTGTAAAACTTTTATACCTCTTGATCTTCTATCGTATGTCTTAAACTCCTTGTAGACTTTGTGTGGGCGAAGATCCTCCACAAGTTGAAGCTTCCTAGATCTACTTCAATCCAAATAAAGAAGAACTCTCTTTCCCTTCTTGCTTGAGCCAACCACCAATCCACAAAGGATTGATGCCCCAAGAATAGAGAGAACTAAATGGAAACCACCAAGGAACCAAACTAGGGACAAACCCTAGCTTCTAGTGCCGCCGGCCAAGATGTAGTGAAGAGGAGAAAGGGAATATGTTGGGCACCGGTCAAGGTGGAGGGAATAGAGGAAGGAGCTGGCCACACCCTAAGAAGAAGAAGAGCTCCTCTCCTATAGATGCCGCCCACCTTCTTGCAAACCCTAGCCGCCCAACCATAGGAGCCAAACCCTAATTAGAGTTTCCTCCTTAGGCTTTCTTGCCGACCAACCAAGGTGGAAGGAAGAGATCAAGGGGCCGGCCACCTTCTTGGAACAAGAAGAGATCCTCCACAAGTTACCGCCCACACTTCCTTCCATGCCTTGCCGCCCCACCAAAGAGCCAAACCCTAATCCAATTAGGGTTTCCTCCTTAGGGTTTCTTGCCGCCCAAGCAATGCTAGGCAAAACCCTAATCTCCTTAGCATCCATCATCCAACATCAATCCTTGCCGCCCACCCTAAGCCACCCTTTTATAGAGATAGGGATAGGCCTTGGTTTAATCTCCACCGTCGGTTCTCGGGTTTTAATCTCAACCGTCGGATCTAGGGTTTCATCCCAACCGTCAGATCTAGGGTTTCATCCCAACCGTCGGTTCTAGGGATTTAATCCCAACCGTCGGTTCTAGGGATTTAATCCCAACCGTCGGATCAAGGGTTTCATCCCAACTATCGGTTCTAGGGATTTAATCCCAACCGTCGGATCTAGAGATTTAATCTTAACCGTCGGTTCTAGGGATTTAATCCCAACCGTCGGATCTAGGGTTTCATCCCAACCGTCGGTTCTAGGGATTTGATCCCAACCGTCGGATCTAGAGATTTAATCTCAACCGTCGGTTCTAGGGATTTAATCCCAACCGTCGGATCTAGGGTTTCATCCCAACCGTCGGTTCTAGGGATTTAATCTCAATCGTCGGTTCTAGAGATTTAATCCCAACCGTCGGATCTAGGGATTTAATCTCAACCGTCGGTTCTAGGGATTTAATCCCAACCGTCGGATCTAGGGATTTAATCTCAATCGTTGGTTCTAGGGATTTAATCCATCATTTGATCTAGGCTCCATGAGGTTTATATTAGGCTACGATAGGGACCATGAGGAGGAGTTGGATCTTGGCCACCCGATGGATCGGAACCACACAAACTTGATCCATCAATGATGTTCCATTCCACTAGAGGATCATCATTGAATTACCTCACCAAACCTCATAAATTAATATGGGCTCCAAATATTATTTGTACATCCATCTCCCCGTGTTTAAGATATCGAATGTCCATCAATTAATTGATTTACTGACCATCAATTAATTAACATCTAACTCCTCGAGTAGTACCACTCAACATTATCATCATGTTGACTAAGTCAACCTGCAGGGTTTACATGATGAACCTTATGAGCTCCTCAAGGGGACATCATCAACCTAATATATAGGACACGGTTTCCTCCTATAATCAACGGCATACCATGTAAATAATATCATTTCCCAACTTACCGGGCATATTGATTTAATCCATAGAAATCTCACCCTCTGGTAAATCAAAGAAATAAATATTAAGTACATGTGCCTGTTATTATATCGGGATTAAGAGCATGTACAACATAATATCCGAGGTCCGATTCAATTATGTAGTCAGCAATAAATTGAATCACCTCTATGTCGGTCCTGCTCAATACACCTAAGTGTACTAGTGTAACTCTATGTTCAAGACAAAATAATACCAAGCTACACTACAACCATGCCAATGGTTTGTCCAAAACCATCTTGGTTGTGAGCCTCTACTTATACTCTACAAGGGACTGATAACATGATCTTCTGTGCCACACTCAAGCACCATGTTATCTACAATATAAAGTATTAGACAATATGCACATATATAAATAAAGTGCAAACAATGATCATGTGATTCTTATTTCAAAATAAAGATGTTCATACAAAAGGGCTAGACTTTCAGTATACATCCCAACAAAGGGAAAGTCTAAGCTTGAGTCTTGGCATTTGAGAAGTCCAAGGGGTTTGATATTGGCGGCATAAAGTCCAAGTAGGAGTCTTGGCATCATAAGTCCAATGATTGACGGCATAAAGTCCAAGCGGAGTCTTGGCAGCGTAAGTCCAATGTGCCTTGGTGGTGTAGACACCGTTAGCATGACATAGCCGATGGAAGCACATGAAGGCTAGCACAATGGATGAACATGTCATGGATGACTTGGAGGGATCCGAGAGGCGTGAGGCAGACGGAGGTGGTTAGTGTTGGGATGTATACTGAAAGCCTAGCTTTTTTGTATGAACATTTTTATTTTGAAATAAGAATCACATGATCATTGTTTGCACTTTATATTTATTATATGTGTGCATATTGTCTAATACTTTAAATTGTAGATAACATGGTGCTTGGTGTGGCACAGAAGATCATGTTATCAGTCCCTTGTATAATATAAGTAGAGGCTCACAACCAAGATGGTTTTGGACAAACCATTGGCATGGTTGTAGTGTAGCTTGGTATTGGTTTGTCTTGAACATAGAGTTACACTAGTACACTTAGGTGTATTGAGCAGGACCGACATAGAGGTGATTCAATTTATTGCTGACTACATAATTGAATCGGACCTCGGATATTATGTTGTACATGCTCTTAATCCCGATATAATAACGGGCACATGTACTTAGTATTTATTTCTTTGATTTACCAAATAGTGAGATTTAAATGGATTAAATCAATATGCCCGGTAAGTTGATATTATTTACATGATGTGCTATTAATTATAGGAGGAAACCGTGTCCTATATATTAGGTTGATGATGTCCCTTTGAAGAGCTCATAAGGTTCATCATGTAAACCCTGCAGGTTGACTTAGTCAACATGATAATAAGGTTGAGTGGTACTACTCGAGGAGTTAGATGTTAATTGATTGATGGTCAGTAAATCAATTAATTGACGGACATTCGATATCTTAAACACGGGAAGATGGATGTACAAATAGGTGAGGTAATTCAATGATGATCCTCTAGTGGAATGGAACATCATTGATGGATCAAGTTTGTGTGGTTCTGATCCATCGGGTGGCCAAGATCCAACTCCTCCTCATGGTCCCTATCGTAGCCTAATATAATCCTCATGAAGCCTAGATCCAATGATGGAAAACAAAACTCTAGATCCGACGGTGGAGATTAAATCTCTAGATCCAACGGTTTAGATTAAATCTCTAGATCCGACGGTTGAGATTAAATCCCTAGATCCGACGGTGGAGATTAAATCTTTAGATCCGATGGTCGAGATTAAATCTCTAGATCCGACGGTTGAGATTAAATCCCTAGATCCGACGGTGGAGATTAAATCTCTAGATCCGACGGTTGAGATTAAATCTCTAGATCCGACGGTTGAGATTAAATCCCTAGAATCAACGGTGGAGATTAAAACAAGGCTTAAGCCCAACTCTATAAAAGGGGGCTTAAGGTGGGAGGCAACAAAGTTGTTGGTGGGTTTTGGAGATTAGGGTTTTGCCTATCATAAGCTTGGGCGGCAAGAAACCCTAAGGAGATTAGGGTTTGGTTGGGCGGCTAGGGTTTGGAATGTAAGGTGGGCAGCAACTATAGGAGAGGTGCTCTTCTTCTTCCTAGGGTGTTGCTGGCTCCTATCTCTTTTCCCTCTACCTCGGTCGGCGCTCAACCTATTCCTCTTCTCCTCTTCTTTTCCTCTTGGCCGTGCGGCACAAAGGAGCTAGGGATTGTTCCCTTGTTCGGTTCCTTGGTTGGCCATCTTGTTCTCTCTTTTCTTGGGGCCAGCGGCATCAAGTCTTTGTGGCTTGGTGGTTGGCTCAAGCAAGAAGGGAAGGAGAGTTCTTCTTTCTTTTGATTGAAGAAGATCTAGGAAGCTTCAACTTGTGGAGGATCTTCGCCCACACGAAGTCTACAAGGAGGTTAGGACATACGATAGAAGATCGAGAGGTATAAAAGTTTTACAAGTTTTATTATTGATCTTTGCATGTTCTTATTAATATATTTGTATGTGTTGATTATACATGTCTACATCCATATGTATTTGTATAATCATGAACCCCGAAGATAAACACAAAAATTGGCGATCCGTCCGTCGTCTCTTTCGCGGTTAACCGACTAGAAGAGTTTGGTTGCTTGAACAACTAGTTTGTTCAAGTGATCGCTCAAGTCGTTAGCACGACGACGAATTGGTTGATCTTAGGAAACTCATCCCATCCGAATTAGTTTTCATTAGTGAAAATTTTAATCCGGGGACATGGGAGCCAACGAGGCTCCGAGCAATGCCATCAAAATGGTATCAGAGCTACGGTTTTCGATTTTGTGTGTTTTGGATTCGATTACTTTCATGCACTTATCATATATTGTATATGCTGGATGATAGTAGGATGCGCGTAGCATAACTTTTTGGTTGCAGGCATAAGATCCAACTATTATGGCTATATATGTGTGTATGTGATTGCATGTGTGTGTGATTGTATATTATTTGAATCCTCGGGGTTGACGAGGCTAAATTAGTATTTAATTTTTGTAATTAAATATGACATTGTTTAGCCACTCATTTTAGTTTACTTTCGATCTAGATTATTTGTACACTCCTTCGTGGAGTATAGGATCGATGGATGTAAATTAAAATAGTTTGTCTTGGCTTGGATCTCTTTGGTGACTTGCGCACGGGAAAAGGTGGAGCGGACGAGGTGGCGACACGACGGGATGCATATTGGAGAACAATGCCATAATAGTTGGGAAAATTCTGTTTTTTTCCATATTTATTGCTGATTTGTTTTTTATGCATGTTGTGTGTGCTTGAAAATTCCTCACTGTCAATTTACTAAGTGGGAGAGGGACATTTTAATTAATTCCCGCAACCTCCATTACAATTTGACGTGTGATGCAACAAACTTGCGCGTCGGCTCTGAGTGTCTTCCTCCCCATCGGATGAGTTTGTTTGCGGATCACTAGGTCAAATAATGGTTATAGGAAATTATTTAGGAGCATGTGTAATTCCCCATCGGTAAGGCACATAATCCGAGATAATTCCCTTAGTATCGTGTAATGGTGCACACTTAGATGCAAATAAAAAGTATCCTCCCCATCGGAGTCACTGCTTTTATTTGTAGGGCCAAAGAGGAACCAACTATTAATTTTATTTGTCAAAAAGTAAGGTTGACAAGATAATAAAATTAATGGGTTAAACCTCCTCTTACAAATGTAGAATTCGTATACGTCCACACTATCGTGGCATGCGATATTCTCGGTGTTTTGAGATGTTGGTTGATTTTGAAATTTTATTGTTTGAGGAATCAATGATATTTTGAAATCTACAGTAATGATCTATGTGATTCTTAGGATTTTCAAAAATGACTTTCAGTCCACTTACTATGATACTAAAGGAAATAAACTTACTGTACCCAAATAATAATGATTGGAAAAGAATCTAGATATTGTCTTATCTGCTAAGGAGTACAAGTTTGCACTCTTCAAAGAGTGTCCTCAAGCCATGGTTGCTCAATAAGGTTTCTACTTCTAAGCCAAAAGGCAAGAAGAAGAAGAAACAAGGTGGAGCAAAGATGGTGGGAGGATCTCAGGGAGGAGTGAAGAAGCTGAAAGGCAAGTACTTCACTTACAAGCAGGATGAACATTGGAAGAAGGATTGCCCCAATCCCAAGCAGAACAAAGATATATCCTTTGGACTAGTCGTTGAAACATGATTAGCGGTGTTATCTACCGGCACCTGGTGTGTAGAT
This sequence comes from Wurfbainia villosa, assembly GCA_025175895.1. Classification (NCBI taxonomy): domain Eukaryota; kingdom Viridiplantae; phylum Streptophyta; class Magnoliopsida; order Zingiberales; family Zingiberaceae; genus Wurfbainia; species Wurfbainia villosa. The sequence continues at coordinate 89,180,112 of CM045996.1, forward strand.
ACGAGAGCCACTAATCATGTCTGCAATACTTTGCAGGGGTTCTAGGAAACCCGACGACTAGCTGAGGGAGGCCTTTTAAGGCTAAGGGGTATAGAGCCAAAGATGTATTGGAAATGGTTCATTCTGATTTGTGCGGTCCTATGTCTATCCAGGCTAGAGGTGGCTTTGAATACTTTGTCTCTTTTATAGACGATTAATCAAGGTATGGATACATTTACTTGATGCGCCGCAAGTCTGAATGCTTTGACAGGTTCAAAGAATTCAAGGCTGATGTGGAGAACCGTCAAGGTAAAAGTATCAAGACACTACGATCTGATCGTGGTGGTGAGTACCTCTTGGGAGAGTTTAGGAGTTACTTATCAGAGGCTGGGATTCAATCCCAATTGTCCGCACCTGGCACACCCCAGCAGAATGGTGTGACGGAGCGAAGGAATAAGACTCTTATGGAGATGGTCAGATCGATGATGAGTTATTCTGAGTTACCTGATTCGTTCTGGGGGTTTGCTCTGGAAACGACAACACACATTCTGAACTTGGTTCCATCTAAGTCAAGATTTCTACTCCTGCACTGTGGACTGGGTGAAAGCCTAGTCTAAGACATATTCAGATTTGGGGTAGTCCAACACATGTGCTGAAGGGAGATGCTGGTAAGTTGGAATCTCATACAAAAGTACGCTTGTTTGTTGGCTACCCTAAGGGAATGAAGGGTGGTTTGTTCTATAGTCCTAGAGATCAGAAGGTGATCGTGAGTATGAATGCCAAATTTCTATAGGAGGACTATGTGATGAACCACAAGCCCATGAGTAGGATTATTCTTGAGGAGTTGAAAGGGGAAGTCCCGACTTCCGTACCATCGGTACAAGAGGAAATACCACAAGTTACTGCACCGCGTGTCACAGAGCATACACAGGAGGTACCTCGTCGTAGTGGGAGGGTTGTTAGACAACCCGTGAGATTCATGTTCTTGGGAGAGTTTTCGGACTTAGTCCCCGGTGAACATGAACCTGATCCCTGGACATATGACGAGGCACTCCAAGATAGAGATGCGGTATCTTGGCAAAGAGCGATGAATTCAGAGATAGAATCTATGGATTCTAATCATGTCTGGTAGCTAGTAGAACCACCCGATGGTATGAAAGCCATTGGATGCAAGTGGATCTACAAGAGAAAGAGAGGAGTAGACGGGAAGGTTGAGACCTTCAAAGCTAGGCTTGTTGCAAAAGGGTATACTCAGAAAGAGGGTATCGATTATGAGGAGACCTTTTCATCGGTAACTATGCTTAAGTCTATCCGGATTCTCTTATCTATTGTTGCTCATAAGGATTATGAGATTTGGAAGATGGATGTCAAGACAGCTTTCCTTAACGGAAGTCTTGAGGAAAACATCTATATGAAGCAACCAGAGGGATTCATTACAAAGGGCAAAGAACATCTTGTGTGTAAGCTTAATCGGTCCATTTATGGATTGAAGCAAACTTCTAGATCTTAGAACATCCATTTTGATGAGGTAATCCAGTCATATGGATTTATTCAAAGTCCGGATGAGCCTTGTGTATACAAGAGATGTGATGGAAACATAGTGGTAATTCTTGTACTATACGTAGATGACATTTTGTTAGTTGGCAACAATATCAGAGTGTTATCAGATGTAAGGGTATGGTTGTCCAAACAGTTTGATATGAAGGACTTGAGAGAAGTGGGACACATCCTTGGGATCAAGGTAATAAGGGATCGCAAGAAAAGGATGTTGTTCTTATCTCAAGCTTCATACATTGACACTATCCTTGCTCATTTTAGCATGCAGAACTCCAAGAAAGGTTTTCTACCTTTTAGGCATGGAGTACCTTTATCTAAAGAGATGTGTCCCAAAACATCAAAGGAGATAGAGGAGATGAAGGCGGTTCCTTATGCTTCGGCAGTAGGAAGCCTCATGTATGCTATGCTATGTACGAGACCAGATATATGCTTTGTCGTGGGCATGGTTAGCAGATATCAGAGTAATCCTGGACAGGGACATTGGACTGCGGTAAATCATATATTGAAGTACCTGAGAAGGACTAGGGATTATTTGCTGGTTTACCGGGCAGATCAATTAGTACCTGTGGGTTACACGGATTCTGATTTCCAATCAGATAGGAAAAATAGTAAGTCTACCTCGGGGTTTGTGTTTACTTTTGGAGGTGGAGCCATAGTATGGAGGAGTGTCAAGCAGAAATGCGTGGCAGACTCTACCATTGAAGTTGAGTATGTGGCAGCCTCTGAGGCAGCCAAGGAAGCTGTATGGCTCAGGAACTTCTTGATGGACTTGGATGTGATTCCTGGTTTGCCCAGAACTATCACAATTTATTGTGATAATAATGGTGTGGTTGCAAATTCGAAGGAACCACGAGCCCATAAGGATAGTAAACACATAGAGTGCAAGTGCCACCTGATACAAGAAATCGTAAAGGAGGTAGAAGTTGCTGTCGCCTAGATTGCATCAGAGGATGACCTGGTAGACCCTTTCACTAAGGCCCTTCTAGCGAGAGCTTTGATAGTCATGTGGAAGGAAGGGGAATCAGATGTATGGCAGTATGAGGACAACATAGTCTTTTAGTATAAGTGGGAGATTGTTGGGATGTATACTGAAAGCCTAGCTTTTTTGTATGAACATTTTTATTTTGAAATAAGAATCACATGATCATTGTTTGCACTTTATATTTATTATATGTGTGTATATTGTCTAATACTTTAAATTGTAGATAACATGGTGCTTGGTGTAGCACAGAAGATCATGTTATCAGTCCCTTGTAGAATATAAGTAGAGGCTCACAACCAAGATGGTTTTGGACAAACCATTGGCATGGTTGTAGTGTAGCTTGGTATTGGTTTGTCTTGAACATAGAGTTACACTAGTACACTTAGGTGTATTGAGCAGGACCGATATAGAGGTGATTCAATTTATTGCTGACTACATAATTGAATCGGACCTCGGATATTATGTTGTACATGCTCTTAATCCCGATATAATAACGGGCACATGTACTTAGTATTTATTTCTTTGATTTACCAAAGGGTGAGATTTAAATGGATTAAATCAATATGTCCGGTAAGTTGGGAAATGATATTATTTACATGGTGTGTCGTTAATTATAGGAGGAAACCGTGTCCTATATATTAGGTTGATGATGTCCCCTTGAGGAGCTCATAAGGTTCATCATATAAACCCTGTAGGTTGACTTAGTCAACATGATTATAAGGTTAAGTGGTACTACTCGAGGAGTTAGATGTTAATTGATTGATCGTCAGTAAATCAATTAATTGACGGACATTAGATATCTTAAACACGGGGAGATGGATGTACAAATAATGTATGGAGCCCATATTAATTTATGGGGGTTGGTGAGGTAATTCAATGATGATCCTCTAGTGGAATGGAACATCATTGATAGATCAAGTTTGTGTGGTTCCAATCCATCGGGTGGCCAAGATCCAACTCCTCCTCATGGTCCCTATCGTAGCCTAATATAATCCTCATGAAGCCTAGATCCAATGATGGAAAACAAAACTCTAGATCCGACGGTGGAGATTAAATCTCTAGATCCGACGATTTAGATTAAATCTCTAGATTCGACGGTTGAGATTAAATCCCTAGATCCGACGATGGAGATTAAATCTCTAGATCCGACGGTCGAGATTAAATCTCTAGATCTGACGGTTGAGATTAAATCCCTAGATCCGACGGTGGAGATTAAATCTCTAGATCCGACGGTTGAGATTAAATCTCTAGATCCGACGGTTGAGATTAAATCCCTAGAACCAACGGTGGAGATTAAAACAAGGCTTAAGCCCAACTCTATAAAAGGGGGCTTAAGGTGGGCGGCAACAAAGTTGTTGGTGGGTTTTGGAGATTAGGGTTTTGCCTATCATAAGCTTGGGCGGCAAGAAACCCTAAGGAGATTAGGGTTTGGTTGGGCGGCTAGGGTTTGGAAGGTAAGGTGGGCAGCAACTATAGGAGAGGTCCTCTTCTTCTTCCTAGGGTGTTGCCGGCTCCTATCTCTTTTCCCTCTACCTTGGTCGGCGCTCAACCTATTCCTCTTCTCCTCTTCTTTTCTTCTTGGCCGGCGGCACAAAGGAGCTAGGGATTGTTCCCTTGTTCGGTTCCTTGGTTGGCCATCTTGTTCTCTCTTTTCATGGGGCTGGCGGCATCAAGTCTTTGTGGCTTGGTGGTTGGCTCAAGCAAGAAGGGAAGGAGAGTTCTTCTTTCTTTTGATTGAAGAAGATCTAGGAAGCTTCAACTTGTGAAGGATCTTCGCCCACACGAAGTCTACAAGGAGGTTAGGACATATGATAGAAGATCGAGAGGTATAAAAGTTTTACAAGTTTAATTATTGATCTTTGCATGTTCTTATTAATATGTTTGTATGTGTTGATTATACATGTCTACATCCATATGTATTTGTATAATCATGGACCCCGAAGATAAACAGAAAAACCGGCGATCCGTCCGTCGTCTCTTTTGCGGCTAACCGACTAGAAGAGTTTGGTAGCTTGAACAACTAGTTTGTTCAAGCGATCGCTCAAGTCGTTAGAACGACGACGAATTGGTTGAGCTTAGGAAACTCATCCCATCCGGATTAGTTTTCATTAGTGAAAATTTTAATCCGGGGACATGGGAGCCAACGAGCCTCCAAGCAATGCCATCAGTTAGAAAACTTAGGTCTAGGCTAAGGGTGGTCTAGCAAGTTTGGGGGCACCATACTCGGGTTAAAACCTCATGGTTGAGGTGTACCAGTCGACTGGTGCCATATGGCAGTCGACTGGTATGAGTCAACTAGGGTTTGACTGTGGGAAATGTCCTAGCAGTCGACTGATTGGCTAAGTAGTTAACTGATCATGTGATCAGTCGTCTGATCACTGGGTTTTAGGGCACAGAATGGAGTCTCACTCGCCCGCTGCGGTCAGCAGTCGAGTGATGGCTTGATCAGTAGACTGATGGTCATAATCAGTCGACTGATGTCCTAGCCGTTGGATTTTTCCAGCGTGGATTACACCGTTGTCTCACAGCAACAGTGTCATCAGTCGACTGATGGTCCCGAGTAGTCGACTGATCGGCATTTTCCAGCCCAGGAAGAAGCTTTAAATGGAGCTCGTGGAGGAGGAAAAAGCATCCAGTTCTTGAGCATCCTTGGGGCGATTTGTTCCTGCAAATCAGGGTCTCCAAGGCCATTCTTCAAGCAACCAAAAGCAAGAAATCCAAAGGCATTTGTAAAGTATTTTCTTTACTTGTATTGCATTGTATTTCATATTGTATTTGCTTGTTGTATTTATTTTATTATTGTAAACTATTGTACGAGGTTTCTCTACCTCCGAATTGTTCCGAGAAGGAGTGTTTATTAGTGGTTGCGTGTGCATCACTAGAGCTCGTTGAGCTCAACCGTGGAGTAGGAACCTTGAGGTTCCGAACCACATTAAATACTTGTGTTGTGTTGTGTTTGTCTTATTTTGTTATTGCTATTATCTATATTCCACTGTGCATAACGAAATTTGTAGAGACAAACGCAATCGAAATTCCATCACGAATGAATTCAAGCTATTCACCCCCCTCTAGCGTTCCAATGATCTCCTACAACATGGTCTATGCCTCATTGATCAATCTAGATATTGAGGATAGAAGGACAAAGACATACAAGATAATAGTCACAGAAAGGTTTTATCGGATATTGACATTTTCGTAACTTGGGTAGCAATGATGCATTGCTAGATGCCGCTCATTGCTTATGTGTCTAAAGTGGTTTGGAGACATTGCCAACGTTACAAAAACCTATAGGGACACACACAAAGAACATGTTATTTTGGAGATGGGGTTCATTTTAGTTTGACTAAATGAACCATTAGGCATTGAATTGGATTCATTGAAAGGGTTGAATTTGAGTTAGACTCAAATTAAATGACCGAATTGAGTTGGACTCAAATTGATTTGATTTGAGTTGGACTCAAATCAATTTGAATGGTATGAATTCAATGTGGATTAATCATGCATTGAAAAGGGAAAACCAAGGGTTGGATGAAACCTCTGTTCATGCATGATTAAAATAGATTAACCTTGCATTGAAGAGGAAAAATCAAGGGTTGGATGAAACCTTTCATATTCATGGGATGAATATAAAAAGGGGGCTTTGGATCATGAAGAGGGCTAGTGGAGATTGCCTTTGTTTTTCCCCTTCTTCTTCTTCTTGGCCGAAATCCTTTCTTGGCCTAGCTCTCTTTTGTGGTGTTGCTAGCACAACCTTTCTCCAAAAGATGTGGATACCATAGAGGCACGTACGCTTGAACGTGCAAGAGATCCAGTGAACCATGGACAAGTGGGATAGACAAAGGGCACGCATCAAAGGTATACCCTATAGGATAAGGCTTTTGATCCTTACTTTGTATGAGTTTTCATTCGCATGGATCGCTCAAGGGATCCTTTTCCACTGTGATTTTATTGTTTATCGCATAGGATTCCCAAAAATACTAACATTCTATGTCAAATACACAATAAACCAGGTCCATCCTGTTCGAGCTATTGCTCTAAGTTATGTTTTGGTGTTTGACAAAGGTTTAAGTAGTATAGGTGTGAGAAATCCAAAGGGTAAATCTTGGTGTGAGAAATCCAAGTGCTTTGGTGAAAAGTCCAAGATGGTTAATTCCTTGGCAAATGGGAAATCCAAGGGTAGAACCTTGGTGAAAAGTCCAAGATGGTTAATTCCTTGGCGACTGGAAAAATCTAAGGGTGAACCTTGGTGAAAAGTCCAAGATGGGTAATTCCTTGGCAGATGAGAAATCCAAAGGGTAAATCTTAGTGAGAGAAATCCAAGTGCTTTGGTGAAGGATAAATCCAAACAGTAAATCTTGGTGTGAGAAATTCAAGTGCTTTGGTGAAAGATAAATCCAAGGGTGAATTTCAGTATGAGAAATCCAAGTGCCTTGGTGAAGGAAAATTCCTTGTGGGAGTGGCAAGGTGAAAAGTCCAAGAAGGGTAATTCCTTGGCATGTGAAAATTTCTTACGGGAGTGGCAAGGTGAAAAGTCCAAGAAGGATGATTCCTTGGTAGGAAATTCCTTGCGGGTGTGGCAAGGTGAAAAGACCAAGAGTGGTTGATGGTCGGAGTCTTGGCAAGTAAAGAGTCTATGGGTAGAGTTTTTACTAGGCGTGTTTCAGTCTTAGAGTTGAATGAAACAATGGGTCAGAAGGAAAACAATGAGTTGACACCTCAACTATTGCCCTTACTGCATTTATCAGTGGAAGAATTTACCGACAGCCAGGAGCAGTCAAGGCAGTGCCTCGACTGAATACGTGTTGTAGCTAATGGGAGTGCTGCAAGACAATTGGCAGTCAAGCTGGCAACTCGACCGACTCTTCGACTGAGGACGTCGAGGCAGTGCCTCGACTGATACTAGGCTGAGGCCGACTGTCGCATGGCAGACTCGACCGGCGATTTAGTTGGAGCAGTCAAGACGGTGCCTCGACTAGTCGTCGACAGCTGCGGACAGAAGCGAGTGAGCTTCGACTAGTGCCTCGACTGGTCATCGACAGCTGCGGACAGAAGCGAGTGAGCTTCGACTGGTGGGAAACTAGTTCACGATTCTGGTGAAAAATTCTATCTATTCTTCGGCGTGTTTGATTTTTATAGGTTTCCGCTCGAATGGATGACCTAATCTTTTGCCTCGTGGACATTTTCAAATGGCGTGGACAAAATTGATTGGAGATTGGAGAAAAGGTCAAGGGATTAGGTTTGTGCAAAAATAAAAAGGGTTGGCTCTATTTTCGGCTAGACAATGCTCGAACGAGAAAAAAAAAGGTTTTGCTCGCAATTTCCATACAACTTTTGGTCTTCTTCTTTTTGGCTGGAAATTGATCGACAATCTGTTACATCTGAGTTGCTTGCCTATGGTCGATTGCTCATCTAAGAAAGACCCAGGTCCATTGCTTCTGCTGGGGTGAAATCTCTGCTCGACTAGTGCTCTGTAAATCTGGACGGCTGGGGTCATTGCTGAACTCGTGATCATCTCGCTAATTCCATGTCCCAACTGTAAAGGTTAAAGGTTTTGTTTGTTGGTTTTGTCTTACTATTTGCTATATGTGATTAGCTATTGCTTATCGATTCATTTCATATTCTTGTATTAATTTCATATCTAGAGAGTCTGTAATCTGTAAGTTTTAAGAGGTTTCTCCACCTTCAAAGCATTCTTCAAAAAGGAGAAAATATAGAGGTAGGCCTTGGACTAGCAGCTCTAGGAGAGAGCTGTGAACCAAGTAAAAATCAGCTATGTCACTTGTGCTTGTTTTCTTTTCGTTCTGTTTGTTTTGGTTGTGTTGTTCTTTTTAGTATATCCGCTGCATAAATTTAGATTGTTTTTCAAAATGCTATTCACCCCCCCTCTAGCGTAGTCACCGGTCATAACAAGTGGTATCAAAGCTAGGGCTCTAATTACCTGGTCTAACAACCTAAGAGTCATAGTCATGCAAGAGGGGTATAGCACAACTCGTCCTCCATTTTTTGATGGAATAAAATTTCAGTATTGGAAGAGTCGGATGGAGTACTATCTCATGACTGAGATAGAGATGTGGTTCTCCGTCACGAAGGGCTTCATCACTTCAGTAGATGTAGATGGTAAAGTCTTAGGGTCTGCTTAATTGACAAATGAGCAAAAACGCAAAGCACAGGCTAATGCCAAAGCCACTATAACTTTACAGTGCGGCCTAGCAAAAGTACAACTAAATAAGGTTGGTCCTTTCAGCAATGCGCAAGACTTATAGAACAAGCTACTTGAGCTATACGAGGGTACAAGGGACTCTCATATAGCCAAGAGGGATTTATTCCTAAGTCAACTCTAGAACTTCTCTATGAAAGACATTGAATCTGTTAGTGGGCTTCATGGGAGGTTCAAGGAATTATTAAATGGTCTCCACTCTATTGGAGATAGTGTTGAGAATCGAGACTTAGTTAGGTACATACTTAAGTCATTTCCCCGCAATGTCTTGTGGTCATCCATGGTGGATGCCTATTGTTGGGATGCATTCTGAAAGTCTAGCCTTTGTATGGACATCTTCATTTTGAAATAAGAATCACATGATCATTGTTTGCATATTTATAGTTACGCATATTGTATGATACTTTACATTGTAGATAACATGGTGTGTGGTGTTACACAGAAGATCATGTTATCAATTCCTTGTAGAGTATAAGTAGAGGCTCACAACCAAGATGGTTTTGGACAAACCATTGGCATGGTTGTAGTGTAATTTGGTATTGGTTTATCTTGACTATAGAATTACACTAGTACACTTTGTGTGTATTGAGCAAGATCGACATAGAGGTGATTCAATTTATTGATGACTACATAATTGAATCGGACCTCGGATATTATGGTGTATATGCTCTTAATCCCGATATAATAAAGGCCACATGTACTAAATATTTATTTCTTTGATTTACCAATGGATGAGATTTATGGGTTAAATCAATAGGCCCGGTAAGTTGGGAAATAATATTATTTACATGGTGTGTCATTGACTATAGGAGAAAACCGTGTCCTATGTATTAGGATGATGATGTCCCCTTGAGGAGCTCATAAGGATCATCATGTAAATCCTGCAAGTGGACTTGGTCCAGCATGATGATAAGGTTGAGTAGTACTACTCATGGAGTTAGATGTAATTAATTAATTATCAGTAAATTAATTAATTGATAGACATTCGAGATCTTAAATATGGGGAGATATTTGAACAATTAATATCTGGAGCCCATATTTATTTATGGGGTTGGTGAGGTAGATCAATGATAATCCTCTAGTGGAATGAATTATCATTAATGGATCGGATTTTATGTGGGTCGGATCCATTGGGTGGCCAAGATCCAATGCCTCCTCATGGTCCCTATCGTAGCCTATTAAAACCCTCATGAAGCCTAGATCCAACGGACACGATTAAATGGAGGTTTGGGAGAAATCTATATAAGGAGTATAGGAGGCTTGGGCGGCAATTTTTTGGTTTGGAGATTAGGGTTTGGTTCCAAGGTTTTGGGCGACAAGCAAAGGTTTTTGGAGGCTAGGGTTTGCTTCTCCTCATGGGCGGCGAAAACCTAGCATTGTCGCTCATTTGGCCGGTGGCAACTCCCTTTCTCTCTCTAGTTTGGCCGGCAGCTCCTCCCTCTCTCTCTCCTTTGGCCGGCGGCAACAAGGGTTGATCTCTTGGTCGGTGCCCACCATCTCCTTCTTCCTCTCCTTGGTCGGTGGCAACAACTGAGTTTGGTGGCTTGGTGGTCGGTACTAGATAAAAGAAGAAGTGTTTGATATTCTTCCCTTTGTTCAGAGCGAGCAAGGAAGGGAAGAACATGATCTAGGAGGCTTCATTTCTTGGTAGATCGTCGCCCACATGACGTCCAAGAAGAGGATAGGTCATACGATAGAAGATCAAGAGGTAAACAAGAGATATAATTCTTGTTTAAGTTTCTTTCTTGTTCTATGCAATTTGTATGTAATTGTATGTAGTTAATTTACTTGGACCCCGAAGATAAACACAAAAATCGGCGATCAATACTTCATCTATTCCGCGGCTAATCGAGGAAAAGAATTAGGTTGCTTGAACAACAAGTTTGTTCAAGTGACCACTCTAATCGAATATCACGATGATGGATCGGTTGCTTGGGTAATCTGTCTTCGTCAAGGATTAATTTTTTTAATCTGGGGACGTAGATAGGATCGCCATGCACAAGTGACCAAGTTGAAGCGGGAAGCGAAGATTCTCCCTTCACCTATAAGGTATCAAGGGATTTGTCAAATGTAAAAATAGATGAATTGTTTTGTGAAATGGAATTGCATGAATAGGCTAATAAAGGTCAAAAAGAGAAAGGTATTGCTTTGATTGTAGGTGATCAAAATAGGGAAGGAAAGAAGAAAAAGGAGAAGAAGAAGGAACAATCGTCATCTTCTTCCACAGAATCTGATGGAGATGATGAGTCCTCATCCAGCGAGGTGGCCAAGTTCGTGAGAAGAACGATGAGGAGAAGCAGGAGGTTCAACAAAAACAAAGGTAAGATAGCATAAAATTCCATTGATAAAACTGATATTGTTTGATATGAGTGCAGCAAAAAGGGGCACTTCAAAATTGAGTGTCCTCAGCTCAAGAAGAAAGAAAAAAAGAGAAGGAGAAGAAAAGCCTTAAGAGCCACATGGGATGAGTCTTCATCCGGGTCATCATAAGAGGACAAGGAGAAGAAGACCAATCGAAACACTGCCCTGATGGCACTGGAGGATTCTGAGATAGAAACAGAAAAGAGAAGGAAAAATGGAGATTCAGATTTGACATCATCATCTTCAGATGATGAGGGGGTAAATTCTATTGAACTTATAGACTATTATAAAACAATTGCTTATTTATCTGAGATGTTAGAGAAAACCAGGTCTAAGGTTAAATTGTTGAAAACTGAAGTAGGACAATTAAAAAACCTTAAGGAGCATGCGGTAGAAATTAGTTACATGTGCTCAATTTGAGAAACTCAAAGATGAGAACAAATCTCTGAATGCATAGGTAGAAGATCTCAAGTGCACACTTGAGAAATTCACCTCTAGCTTTCAGACCTTGAACATGATACTAAACTCACAATGAGCTATTTATAACAAAGCTGGGATAGGTTATAGACCTAAACAACAAGAACTTAGCTTCATTTCATTATTCTCTAGGAATTCTGGTAGGAAGACTAAAACAACTAAGGATTGGATATCTAGGAAATATATTTTGGAAGCTAAAGGACCCAAGATTTGGGTTCCTAAAACCACTATTTTCCATGTCAAGTAGGCAACGGTCGAGGGGGAGTGTCCATCAATTTGAAATATTAACGATGGATACTCCAAACACAATAACTAAAATGATAGTGTGTTAGAAGATAGAAGGAAAATATATATATATATATATATATATATATATATATATATATATATTGTTGGAGATTTGAGGCCGCTAGAGGGGGGGTGAATAGCGTCGATCGTACGAATATGGAAATCGATCGCGTTCGTGTCTACAATTACGTTAGTGCGCAGCGGAATATATATAATAAAAGCAATAACGAAAAGCAATCACACGAACACAAACATATAACGTGGTTCGGAACCGAATGGTTCCTACTCCACGGGTCGAGCTCTAAAGAGCCCTAGTGATGCACACGCACTCACTAATCACAAATACTCCTTCTCGACACAAGTCGGAGGTGGAGAAACCTCGTACAAAAGATTACAACAATAATCTACAAGATGCAAGCAAATACAAGTAAGAAATACAATGCAAGTAAAGGAAAAACAACTTTACAAGAACTTTGGATTGCTTGATCTTTGATTGCCTTGAACTAGCTTTGAAGGACTGGAAAGCACCAACTTCCCCCTTCAATTTCGCCCAAGAAAATCGCTGCTAAATCCTCCTTCCGAGCCGCTTTTATAACTGCGTCGGGCCGATTTTCGCCCATCGGACCGCCATAAGTCCTGATGATGCCACGTTGTCATGAGACAACGGTCGATCCACGCCGAAAAACTCCAGCGGATCTCTTGGCGATCGGCCCATCGCCAACATTGCGCCGATCGCCAACGCCGTAGTCGACCGCCTCGGCCACTACGGAGCGCTCGCGGCGAGAAGACAATCGGCGGCCGATCGCATCCATGGCGAATGAGGTTTTAACCCAAATATGGTGTCCCCATACTTGCTAGACCACCCTTAGCCTAGACCTAAGCCTTCTAGCCAACCTCCATCGCCTCACGCCTCTCGGATCCCTCCAAGTCATCCATGACTTGTTCATCCATCGCGCTAGCTTCCGGTGCTTCCATCGGCTATGTCATGCTAACGGTGTGTTCACATGCCAAGGCACATTGGACTTACGCGCCAAGACTCGCTTGGACTTTACGCCGCCAATATCAATCCCCTTGGACTTCAAGTGCCAAGACTCAAGCTTGGACTTTCCCTTGCCAACACATGTTGGACTTCTCAATTGCCAAGACCCATGCTTGGACTTTCCCTTGCCAACTCATGTTGGACTTTTCCAAATGCCAAGTGTCCCACTTGGACTTTCAATGCCAAGTACCCATGACTTGGACTTTCCATTGCCAAGTACCCATGACTTGGACTTTGCCAAGACCCATGCTTGGACTTTCCCATAATCACATGGTCAACCCCGTCAACCATCAAGTCAATTATAACCTGGGTCGATTGTATAAACAATCTCCCCAACATATTAACCGACATTAATGTCAAACATCAATGCCAATCCTATGTCAAACATACTTTGTCAAACATCAAAACATCACTCGAGTCAAACTCGAGTCCTGGTCAATCGTGACCTGGGCCGATTGCACCAACAATCTCCCCCTTTTTGATGTTTGACAAAAAAACCAATCAATTCATGAGTTAGAACACTAACTCAAATCCCTTACCAATTATCCCAAATTGGTAAACATTCACAAAATGTTCTCCCCCAAACATTCAAGTGAAAATGTAAATCAAATGTTCTCCCCCAAACATTCTCCCCCTTTTTGACTAACATCAAAAAGGTTTTCTCTCCAAGGAGGTCAATGTCTCATGTCCCAATGAGATCTTACAATCTCCCCCTTGATCAAAGATAGCTAGGATGTCTACCATCTTCCTAGTGATAAGTCCCATATCACTCAAGAGAGGCAATCCTATCTCACTCTCCCAATTTCCAAATTGGGTATCAAACACCCATCAATTTTCAATTGATAACATTCTCCCCATAAAAAAAAACATCCATCATCCCAAGATGGATACCTCCCCCTAAAGGCTTGCTCCCCCTTGACCATTGCACCAACAATGTCCTTGGAAAGCCCCTAAGCCAATAGGAACTCTAAACCATCAAAATTAAGGTTCTAAGTTCAACATAGAACTTTTACTCACCCTAAATTTGATACTTTGACCTAACATAACTCCTAATCCATATCCAATGGATTTTCACCCTTCATAATGCTTCCCAAAGCATATCCTAGGGTTAGGAGTGGTTAGGAACCTTTACCATAGCTGAACACGGGCTAAACAAACCTTGTTAACCCGAAATCAGACCTGGCAGTCGACTCGACGATGTCGATCGATTGCCACTCATCATCGGCCCTTAGCAAGTGGCGATCGGTACAAATTCGAATTTGTATCGGATCAATTTTGAAAATGCATAAGTAATCCTCGTATTTTGAAAATTCATGAAACTTATACGTACATTACTTATAAGAAATACAATGGGTGAAAAATATTTTAAAATTATTTTACCCATAAAATATCGAAATTGATACAAAATTCAAAAGTGAAGAAAACTTCTAAGTTTTGGCTCACTTTGTATCAATCTCATCAATCGTGATTGCTATCAAAGATAGACTTCACCAAGGTTTTCTAAATTGATTTTAAAATGACTTTCAAAACCATATTTTGGATCATATTCCTTGAGCTCTATGTACATGACTTGTACACAAGCTTTCCCAATGATCCACCAATAAAATTAGATGAGTTTTAGTTCATCTAGATGCAAAAACTATGCACCTTGAACTCAACTCATATCCTAGCATCTCACATGTATCTAGGGTGTATAAATACACATACATGTCAATTGGATGTGAGATGTGGGTTTTGTTCTCCCTAAACTAGGGTTTCATGCATTTTTCTAAGGCAACTCTACTTGATTCCCTTATAAATGGGACTCCAAGTCATGCCATAGTCCTTAAATCAATTTTAATCAATTTAGATGCATGAAAATGATCATGGCATAATGATAGAAAAATAAATCATGGCCAATGATCATGATGTCATGGCATATGATGAAATCTAAAAACACATGACATTTAATACCTTAATCCTAAGCATGATCATGACATTTAGATGATAAAAGTAAACATGATGTCATGTCATGGCATATGGCAAACAAATCATGGCATATAAAATATATAGGTATAATAACACCTAAATTTTAATATTAATTGCCATTTGTTGGGATTAAACATATTTTGTCATATTAACCTAATCTTCCTAGTGTGCCAAAAACCCAAAATGGCACACCAACCTCTAAACCTAAATTGTGCCAAAATGATCATTTTATCAAACTTCATAACTAATATTGGCACATCCTAAAATCTTTTAGGATTAAAATCAAACCACATTCCCAAGGTAACTATAACCTTGAAAATGACCCAAAATGCCACCTTTGCCATGGTTGAGTTAACTACCCATCCAATCAAGGTTGGCACACCCTAAACCCATCTAGCGTGAATCAATCACGCTCTTAGGAACCCAAAACCGATTTGAGCTCCTAGGGTTAATTAGGTATTCCTTAGGGATAACCTCCCTAGATACCTTCCTAATGACCCTCCTAGGCTTGTTAGCCTTGGTCATTTTGGTCTTACCTAGGTTGACTCTAGGAGTGACTCCTCTTCCAACCTTCTTAGTTGCCACCCTAGGTTTCCTAGAAACCCTAGCCACTAGGCATACCCTTTGGTCAACTCTAGGGATGACTTCCCTAGTAACCTTGGTCTTCCTAGACCTAGTTAGTGTTCCATAATCAAATGGAACACTATGATAAGCCACCTTAGGCTTAGGTTTGTGACCCAAGCCTTGCTTGCCCTTAGTTGACTTTTGACTCTTAGGTCTTAAGTGTTGACTTTGACTTTTTGATCTAGGAGTTTGACCATTAGACCCTTTAAATTGATTTTGTATAATTTTAAGGTTCTTCTCAAGTTTTTCAAGCCTTGACCTCAAGACTTGATTCTCTAATTCTAATTGCCCAATTTTTGAATTTTGATTTAAATCATGGGCATGGAACTTTCTAGGCATATGCCTAGTCCACTTAGGATTGAAACCTAGGTGCTCTTGCACCTTTCTAATGGTCTCCCTAGGTAAAATTGGTCTAGTGTTATTTGACCTAGGTTTATCCTTAGATAAATTATTTTTAGGGACATTAGTCCCAAATTTCTTCCTATTATCTAAGTGAATACTTTTAGCTCCTAAGCAATATTCTCTATTTCTAGCATGCTCTTTTTGATAAATAGCAAGATTGCTAAAATTATTTCTAGCATGCTTTTGAATATAAGAAGTAGAAAGAGCATTATTAAAATATACCTTAGGGTTAGCCTTAGCTCCCCTACATGTGAAGCTCCATTTTGCCCATTCTTCTCCCCCTTTGGGCATTGACTCCTATAGTGCCCCTTTTGATGGCACTTGAAGCAAATGATGTGCTCTTTGCTTCTTTGACTTTGGGCACCGACTTCCTTGATTTTTGGCACGGGTGGAGTCTTCTTAACCCGTTTAGGACACTTACTCTTATAATGTCCTTGCTCCCTACACTCAAAGCAGATAATATGAATTTTATCATTATTTGAAATGCTCGAGTTACCTAGATCCGTGATAGGTGCGAGTTGAATTTTGGGCTTCTTCATCTTGACCGGATGTTGAAGCTTCCTCCTTATTTTGTTCCGGCCCGGTGTGGATGGTCTAACTTCCTCCCTCTATCCTAGAGGTTGAGGTTTGTCTTAACTCTACCTCTTCCACCACTTCTTCCTCCTCGATTATAGAAGTGGATGCTTCTTCCACTTCCTCCACCAATCCGGAAGTTGATTCCTATCAACCCGGACTCCTCAAGCTCTTTAGATGGAGATGTGCTTGCTTGAGCTTGAGAGGGTGTGCACTCTTCTTCTTCTTCTTCTTCTTGTTGGATTGATGATGAGTTTTCATGGAGCTTGCCACTTGGCTCCATAGCTCCTTGGCATCTATATAATTACCTAACATACACAAGATATTGTTAGGTATTAACTCAACCAAAACTTTATTACCTTGGTGTTTTCTCGAAGGCTTGGACTTGCTCTTCGGTCCATCTCTTCTTTTTGAGGAAACCACCTTTTGGTCCTCTTGGCAATTCAAAGCCTTCCATTAAGATAGCCCATTCCTCAATGTCCCTCATCATTAGGAAGTCTTCAATTCTTGACTTCCATTGTTTAAACCCTTCTTGTCCATAGAAGGTATAGGGGATAGGTGTGTTGATATCCCATCCAAGCTTGTCTTGGAGTTCCATCTTCCCTCTAGCCTTTTAGCTCCCGGCGGTTAGTCCGTAGAAGAGCCCCGGGCTCTGATACCACTTGTTGGAGATTTGAGGCCGCTAGAGGGGGGGTGAATAGCGTCGATCGTACGAAGATGGAAATCGATCGCGTTCGTGTCTACAATTACGTTAGTGCGCGTAGATATATATAATAAAAGCAATAACGAAAAGCAATCACACGAACACAAACATATAACGTGGTTCGGAACCGAATGGTTCCTACTCCACGGGTCGAGCTCTAAAGAGCCCTAGTGATGCACACGCACTCACTAATCACAAATACTCCTTCTCGACACAAGTCGGAGGTGGAGAAACCTCGTACAAAAGATTACAACAATAATCTACAAGATGCAAGCAAATACAAGTAAGAAATACAATGCAAGTAAAGGAAAAACAACTTTACAAGAACTTTGGATTGCTTGATCTTTGATTGCCTTGAACTAGCTTTGAAGGACTGGAAAGCACCAACTTCCCCCTTCAATTTCGCCCAAGAAAATCGCTGCTAAATCCCTCCTTCCGAGCTGCTTTTATAACCTGCGTCGGGCTGGATTTTCGCCATCGATCATTGTCATAAGTCCCGGTCGGTGATGCCATTGTCATGAGACAACGGGTCGATCCACGCTGGAAAAACTCCAACGGATCTCTTGGCGATCACGCCCCATTGGCGATCGGCCCCTGCGCAGCGCCGTACGGCCCATTGCCACGAGCATGAGCATTAACGATGCATCGCGGCAACTAGCGATCGGCCCGCCATCCATAGCGGTCGGCGCTTTAACCCAAATATGGTGTCCCCATACTTGCTAGACCACCCTTAGCCTAGACCTAAGCCTTCTAGCAACCTCCATCAGCCTCACGCCTCTCGGATCCCTCCAAGTCATCCATGACTTGTTCATCCATCGCGCTAGCTTCCCGGTGCTTCCATCGGCTATGTCATGCTAACGGTGTGTTCACCGCCAAGGCACATTGGACTTACGCTGCCAAGACTCCGCTTGGACTTTACGCCGCCAATATCAATCCCCTTGGACTTCAAGTGCCAAGACTCAAGCTTGGACTTTCCCTTGCCAACACATGTTGGACTTCTCAATTGCCAAGACCCATGCTTGGACTTTCCCTTGCCAACTCATGTTGGACTTTTCCAAATGCCAAGTGTCCCACTTGGACTTTCAATGCCAAGTACCCATGACTTGGACTTTCCATTGCCAAGTACCCATGACTTGGACTTTACCTTGCCAAGACCCATGCTTGGACTTTCCCATAATCACATGGTCAACCCTGGTCAACCATCAAGTCAATTATAACCTGGGTCGATTGTATAAACAATCTCCCCAACATATTAACCGACATTAATGTCAAACATCAATGCCAATCCTATGTCAAACATACTTTGTCAAACATCAAAACATCACTCGAGTCAAACTCGAGTCCTGGTCAATCGTGACCTGGGCCGATTGCACCAACATATATATATATATATATATATATATATATATATATATCATGTGCTTTTTGATAATGCTACTGATATATCTGTCAAGTGTTTGTTGACTATAAAAAGGATTGATAAGGAGACTGCCACTGCTTAAACTTTAGAAGTACAGGTAGTGTGATGCTTGTCACTAAGGTAAGCTAATGAAAATGTCACACAAGAGAAAGGATTCTGTAAGTATCTCTACAGCTTTAGACTTGTTACATCTAGATCTATTTGATTGTAGTACCTTTAAATCAATTGAATGGTAGTAAATATTGTTTAGTAATATTTAATGATTACTCTAGATATTCATGGATGTTGTTTCTTAAAACATTTTTATTTCTTTTGGTAAAAGAATTGAGATTGAGAAAAACTTCATTAGAAGTTATCATGGAGTTGAATATGGACTGAAGAAAACTAGATTACATGAAAACACTGAAGTAGGGGGAGTTAAGATTGATTTTGTTGAAGAAAAGTCTAGGTTACAAGGGTCATTGCTTGAAGGTGTATCAAATGATCAAGTACTTGACACATCTCAAGCACCAAGTTCCATTAGGGCAAATCTCTAGTCATCCCCAAAATCAGATCTTCAACAAGGGGTGAGGACTAGATCATCCTTTAGAAATAAAGGGTGTTAGGGATGTGTGATACTGAGTAAGTAATAAACCCTCACTGATCATAAGGACAAACTTACCATAAAAAGTGGAATCATTGGAACTTGTATCTCTTAAAATCTAAACAATAATTACAAACCTAAGGATAAACTCTTAGCTGGTGTAGAACATATGTGCTTTTTTCCGTGGTGAATTCTATCTAGTGATGGGATCCATTATAGAGAACTTTGATACAAATTTCTTCTTAGAAACTCATGTTTCAGAAAATCTGAAACTTGTGTCAATCTAGAGAAATCTTAGGTATTATAGCCTATACGTATTTTTCCTTGTTAGATTATGATGGACGAATTGTATACGAAAAACCTCAAGATTTATTGAATTTTTTAAAATTAAATATGGATTTCTGAACTTCAGTCTAAAAAACTGCTTAGTTACACTTATCAGTGAACAATCGAGTTTGCGCCTCGACTGGAAAATTTAATCAACGAACAGAATCGAGGCGCGCTCGACTAGCGCCTCGACTAGACAATTCAACAACTAGTTTTTCGAAAATTCAGACCAGTTTTCAAAAGTTCAGACTAGTTTTAAAAAATCCAGACCAGTTTTCAAAAATCCAGACCAGTTTTTGAAAATCCAGACCAATTTTCGAAAATCTAGACCAGTTTTTCAAAAATTCAGACTAGTTTTTGAAAATCAAGAATGGTTTTTAATTTTAGACTGGTTTAAAATCTAGACCGGTTTAAAATCCAGACCAGTTTACAATCCAGACCGGTTAGAAATTTCTAGACCGATTTGAAATTTCCAGACCGATTTTAAGAATTTCTAGACTGGTTTGAAATATCCAGGCTGATTTAATTCTAGGCCAGTTTAATTCCAGGCCAGTTTAATTCCAGACCGGTTTTAATCCCAGACCGGTTTTAATCCCAGGCCGGATTAATTCCAGGCCGGTTTAATTCTAGGCAGGATAAATTCCAGGCCAGTTTAGTTCCAGGTTGGTTTTAATTCCAGGTCGATTTAATTTCAGACTGGTTTAATTTTAAGGTTGTTTAAAATTTCAGGGCGGTTTAAAAATTCAGACCGATTTCGACTGAATGATAGTCGAGGCACAACCCTGACTGATATCAAATCTATCGAATGGAATAGAGTTAGAGTCAACTAGGACTTCGACTGACACTGTAAAATACCACAGAAAAAAAATAAATAAATAGATGTTGGGTAATTAGGAGAATACCCTATAGAAATTTTCCAGGAATTTTTAGGAATTTTTCTGGACTCGAACGGAAATTTCTAAGACCCTTTTTGTTTAAGAGTTAGAGGGCTTAATGGATCTGAAATTCGACCCGTTTATCTACCACCCGACCCGTTAAGCCTTAACGTTGCGATCTCTTTTTTTTTTTTCGTTTTTGCGCCGCTGACTTTATTTTTTCGGTGAGCATTTCTCTCCACGTTCTCTCCGCATCTCATCCACGACCACAGCGCCGGTCGACATCTCCTCTCCGCACGAATGGATTCTCTCCCTCTCGCTCGCTTTCTCTCCTCCTCTGCATGACCTCTTCGACTCCTACCGCTGGAGTTCATCGGCTCCTCTGCTCGAGTGGACGATGGCAGGCGATGGTGCTTGCGGACAGACCAGAGCAAAGAGGAAGGCTCACGATTTGGGGGCTTGGGTCGACAACGACGGCACTGTGCTTGGAAGGGGAAAATCGGTGACTTGCTTTCGGAGCCGAGAGTTCTAGCGGGAACTAGGGATTGACAGTGGCTCTGGCCGATCATCTTTGGTGAAAGGTAAGTCATGCTCCTCTGCTTGTCTTGGATGAAATCAACCCTCTGTGGTGATTTTCCTTGGTTGAGCATGGGTTTATGTTGGGTATAGATGGTGAGCGCCGGTTGCTACTGGGAATAGAGGAATAATGGAAGGGATTGGCTTCCGGTTGTTGGGGGAGTTTTGCTGTCGACGGGGTTCAACATCAGGTAAGCAAGATTAAATTCCTTTTTGTCTGTGAATTCCTTTCGATAGAAATTGTTGTGGTGTTGGCTGTGGGACCGTAAAGCTGTCAGGGTTAGTGGAGTATCGATGTGTTGATTTGTTCTGTGAATTCCATGGGTTGAAATGGCTGTGTATGGAATATGCAGTGGTTTCCGGTGAACAGGGGTAGTAGGATTTATTGGCTACCGGTTTTGTGGAGTTGCTGCCAGTGGGGATCTAATTGCCAGTAAGCAAGCCATTTCCTTTGGTTCTATCTGTGCAGTTCAATTCGTTGTTAAATTGCTATGAATAAGATTGATCTTGGTCTAAAAAGGGGGTTGTGAGGTGATGTTTTGGCCGGCTGTGAGTGAGTCGTAAACGGGTCTATGGGTGTTAATGTAGCTATTCATGGGTTGTGATTGGTTGCGAGTTGAGGTGTGTTCATGTAGGGTTGTCAGATTTTTATGTCTGTATGAATAGATGGCAATAGAGTGCGCTGGGGTGAAGCCCTATTTATGTTGCGAGTGGATTTATGAACTCAGTTAATTATGGTATTAAATGTACAAGTGGGGGGTTTCTAATTTGTATTCGATAAAAGGGACGCGAATATAGAAACAATAGAATAGAGAATTTATATATTGTCGTGTGCTTGGATTTGATGTAATTGATGATATTTGCAGGACCTGGATGTTGGGTTTCCGGCACCACGGCGAGTGTGTGTTCGAACATGTTTCGCAAACATGTGCACAACGGAAGAAATAAAAATAATAAATCTACATTTATTACAACACACACATCACACGCATGCATAGTACAACATGTGTAGACATAACCGTAAATTTAAATTTGCAATAAAAGGAAATTTAACTACGTTATACCTTTCGTATCATGTGTAGCGGGAACGACATCAACCGGAAGGATCCTCGCTAGAATCGTCTCTATCCGTATCCATGCCGAGTATCTTCGGGATGACTTCACAAAGTCACGAGCTTCGTCTTCGTACGGTTACTAGCCTCGTGTTGAAGACGACGTGATCGAGAGAGGATCACGATCCGAATCCAAATTCGGATCCAAAGACGAGTCCTCAAAACTCGCTTCTCCAGAGAGGTATTCGTCAACCGTTTGACGAATCCTTCGTCCTCCACCTATGAGGATTACCGGAGATCGAATCCCCGGTAAGTTAGGCGCTGTCGGAGCTCTAACCATCGTCCAAACGACGCTCCGATGAGAGGGAAACAAGCTGTCCAGAAAACTGGACAGCTTTGTTGGAGGAATTAGGGCCGGCCAAAAAGGTAGGATGAAGCTCACCTTGATGCCAAACCCAAAGGAGATCACCGGAGAGTTGCCGGAGGATCACCGGCCGAAGCTTGGACGCCGGCAACAATTTGGACGGCGGCACAAGGAGCTGGGCGGCGACAATGGGTGTTGGCGCCGAATAGATGAAGAGGAGGGAGAGGTGGGCGGCCAAAACTTGGTTAGGGTTTTGGATTATGTTAGGGCTTAACAAACCCTTAAGCCCTCTTTTATAGATAACTAATTCTCTTAATGGTTATTGGATCATAACCATAAGGCCCGTTAACCCGCTCCATTAATATAAGTTAAAATAAACCAAACTATGATGGTTTATTTTAAGTTAAAACGAACCGAACCAACTTTTGGTTCATTCATTTAAAATAAACCAAACCCTTTGGTTTATTCTCCTCCATTGGATTAGAACCAAACCATTTCGGTTCATCGATTATGTCTTCATAAGACACGACCCATCCACGCTTCCATTGCGACTGAAACGATTTCATGCTCGCTTCTTGTTTCGTCCAACCAAACCTAGTTTCTCTCGGTCTGAGAATCCCATTCTCAAGCTCGTTTTAAATCCTTTGGATTACGCTCGTTGTGCGTGTGACCAAATAGGTTCTCGGTTTATGTTGGCCATCTATAATTAACCATTAATTATAGAATGATCATGAGTGGCACCTAGTAGTACATCATGATCCCCAATTAATCGAAAAGATCAACAGTTGATCCAGAACTATTTCTGAAACCCTTCAGCAGCTCGAATGAATCGTGCCCCATTCCCTTCACTCATCTTATACCCACTTGGTTCAGGACATGGTCTATAGTGTCAGTCCCCACTAGGCAGACTACGTCACACCTAGCCCAAGTATCATTTCCTCGTCCTACGGATTCTAGTTACTTCACATGTATCGAAGAGTACCTTACTCTAAACATGTAATGCTTTGGCCAAAGACTTTAGTAACAATCCGACGAGAGGCCATGGGTATACATCTCCTCGCAAGGAGTGGTGAATCCTTTATAGGCTATTCAAACACCTTCGATCACTTTGACTTATACCCAATCATCCCGGGTCCACATCTCCACAGAGATGCTTGCTTAAGATGTCAAAACATAAGTCTTTATGATCAAGATGACTTGAATACCGCAAGTTAAAGGAACATCGCACTTAAGCTACAGTAAGAACTTCATTGACATATCTATATATGCAGAGAACCATATGAAGTCTTACGGCTGGTCACTCCAATGAACTAGTTACCATAACTAGCATCCACGATTAACTCCGGACATCACAATGTCTCGAGCCAGTGAGAATCAGCTGCTTGGATACACCAAGGAGTATACCTCGTGCTAGTCTCGACAAAATTGATGGTGTCCAAATCCATCAATTCATCGACTAGGGATAATTCCGATACATCACAATTACACATGTAGAGATACTCACTAGTTGTGATCCAATCACAAATTCTCTCATGCTGTGAGTCGTATCACGGACATTCAGCAAATGAGTTTAAGATCCAATCAAATACATGAAACCATGTATACTCAAATAGTGAATCTTCATTTATCAAATAAATGGTATGACCATAAGGCGATTGCCTTAGGACACCTCTCATATATTACTAACAAACTCCCACTTGGCCTAATGCCAATCGCTACGGTATCCAATACCATAAGCTCTAACATTATCCTCAAACTTACTTTGAGGTAATGCCTTAGTCAAAGGATCCGCTAAGTTCCTTTCAGTGGGGTTTTTCTCGATTTGTATTTCCTTCCTACTAATGATCTCTCTGATCAAATGATAGCGGCGAAGCACATGTTTGGATCATTGATGAGACCACATCAAGTTCATAGATGAACTTCTTGATCCAAACCGCTTCCTTTGCTGCTTCCAAAGCTGCAACGTATTCTTCCTTAGTGGCAGAATCCGCTATAGTGTCAAGCTTGGAACCTTTCCAACTTATTGCGCGTCCGTTCTAGGTGAATACATACCCAGACTAAGACATGGAATCATCCTTGTCTGTCTGGAGCTGGCATCTGTATACCCACGTATCACCATGTACCCTTCTCCATATATTAGGAACACATCCTTAGTTCTTCTTAAGTACTTAAGGATCATCTTAACAGCCACCCAATGATCCATTCTCGATCGACCGTATCTACTCGTGACACTCAGAGCATACGATACATCGGGCCTCGTACATAACATAGCATACATGATAGATCCTATTGCGGATGCATAGGGAATCTTACTCATGCAAATCCTCTCATCTTCTGTGCGCGGACACATAGACTTTGAAAGGTGTACCCCATGCCTGATGGGTAGGAAACCTTTCTTGGATTCCGACATGCTAAACCTCTTTAGCACTCGGTCTATATATGTAGACTGCGAAAGACTAAGCAACCGTTTCGATCTATCTCTATAGATCTTAATCCCGAGGATGTAGGTTGCTTCTCCCAGGTCTTTCATGGAGAATGTCTTGGATAACCAAACCTTAACTGACTGTAAGATTGAAACATCGTTTCCTATAAGTAATATGTCATCGACATATAATACTAGGAACACGACTGCGCTCCCACTAACCTTCTTGTACACACAAGGTTCGTCTGGATTTTGTGAGAAATCAAACTTTTTGATTGTCTCATCAAAATGGATATTCCAGCTCCTGGATGCTTGCTTCAATCCATATATGGACCATCGCAATTTGCATACCTTGGTTTTATCAACCGATGTGAAACCCTCAGGCTGTATCATATACACGTCCTCGAGCAGGTTTCCATTAAGGAAAGCTATTTTCACATCCATCTACCATATCTCATAATCATAATGAGATGCTATGGCCAGGAGCATCCGAATGGATTTAAGCATAGCTACAGGTGAATAGGTTTCGTCATAATCAACACCTTATTTTTGACGATATCCTTTCGCCACTAATCTAGCTTTATAGGTAATTACATTACCATCCATGTCGGTTTTCTTCTTGAAAACCCACTTGCACCCTATAGGCTTGATGCCTTCAGGTGGGTCAACCAAGTTCCAAACTTGGTTTTCATATATGGAATCCATTTCCGACTTCATGGCATCAAGCCACTTATCCCTTTCTGAACTTGTCAGCACTTCTTCATAACTGGTAGGCTCCTCATCATCAATGAGTAACACGTCGTTCGATTCACTTACGAGAAATCCATATCTCTCGGGAATATTGCATGTTCTACCAGATCTACGAAGATGTGGTGTTACAAGAGGTCCAACCGATTGCTCATCACTATGAGTTGTCGCCTGTTGTGCTTCACCAAGTATCTCATCAATGTCTATTTGAGTCTCTCGAGCCTCCTCAAGCTCGACGACACTCCCACTGTTTTCTTGCAAGAGAAACTCTTTCTCTAGAAACACAGCATGCCTTGAAACAAACACCTTTTGTTCCACAGGATAATAGAATTGGTAACCCCTTGTTTCCTTAGGGTATCCAATAAATAGACATTTATCAGACTTAGCATCCAATTTGTCTGATGCAGTATGCTTCACATAAGCAGGACAACCCCATATCTTCAAGTAAGATACATGAGGTTTCTTACTATTCCATATCTCATATGGAGTAGTAGAGACTACCTTGGTTGCATTACTCTTTTAACAAGTAAGCAATTTATGCAAGTGCATAGCCCCAAAAGGACTTGGGAAGATTCGCATGATTCATCATTGACCTGACCATGTCCAACAAGGTCCGGTTACGACTCTCAGATACACCATTATGTTGTGGTGTATATGGTGGAGTATATTGAGACAATATGCCATTGTCTCTTAGATAATCAAGAAACTCTTGACTTAAGTATTCACCACCTCGATCTGATCGAAGTATTTTAATACTCTTGTCATGTTGTTTCTCTACTTCATTTCTGAATTCTTTGAACCTTTCAAAGGCTTCAGACTTGTGTTTCATCAAGAACACATACCCAAACCGTGAGTGATCATCGGTGAAGGTAATGAAGTAGCTATAGCCTCCTAAAGCTTGAGTTGACATAGGTCCACATACATCAGTATGTATTAGACCTAGTAACTCTCCCATTCGTTCACCCTTTCCAGTAAAAGGTAACTTAGTCATCTTGCCTTTTAAGCATGGTTCGCATGTATCGTATGAATCCAATTCAAACGATTCCAGAATTCCACATCTGTGTAATTCGGACATGCGTTTCTTACTTACATGGCCAAGACGACAATGCCACATATAGGAGTCTAATTGATTACCCTTTTCGAGCACGTGTGTTGCTCGCTTCGATATTGAAAATGTCACTGGATAGGTCCAATGTATAAACACCATTGCTTAAAGTTCCATTCCCATAAAGAACTCCATTCAAAGTTATGTAACAACAATTGTTACTAAAAGTCAAATGGTACCCATTTCTATTTAAACAAGAAATAGAAATGATGTTCTTTATCAATGAAGGAACATAAAAGCAATTGTCCAGTTCTAAGACAAGTCCTGTAGGGAGTTTCAACAAATACGTTCCGATGGCGAATGCAACAACCTTTGCTCCATTCCCAACACGTAAATTTGACTCTCCCTTGACGAGTCTTCTTCTCTTCCTTAGCCCATGTATGTCATTACATATATGTGAGCCACACCCAGTATCCAATACCCAAGTGTTTGAGGAAATAGAATGACAATCAATAACGAAGATATCTAAAGAATAGGGGGCAT
Source organism: Wurfbainia villosa (assembly GCA_025175895.1). Lineage (NCBI taxonomy): Eukaryota > Viridiplantae > Streptophyta > Magnoliopsida > Zingiberales > Zingiberaceae > Wurfbainia > Wurfbainia villosa. Next base: position 89,207,236 of record CM045996.1, read on the forward strand.
CCGATGCCTTATTCTTCTTCACAGACTCAAGATAAATCTTGCAGTTTCTTCGCCAATAGCTCTCCTTGCCATAATGATGGCAAGTGCCCTTTTGAGCTGGTTATGCCTTTTTAGCCTTTCTCTTCCCCTTCTGCTATTCCTTTGACTTCCTCTTAGAACCTTTCTTCGAGGAATCATCTTACAGCACCGTCCCCTGCTCATGCTTCACAGAAGACTCCACAATCTTCAGCATGTTGAGCAGTACCACTGATGAACCTTCTTGCATCTTAGAGGTGAAGAAGAGCTTGGAGACTTCGAACCTTTCGAATCTCACTTGCTCATCAACCAACTCATAAAGATGAAAGACTATGGTATGAGCATCCATATGCTCATGCTGCTTCCGCAGCTCAGGTACCATCGTGGCTAGCATGATGCAACTCACCATTTCAGAATCATTCACATGTTTCTGATAGGCCAACAATTGGTCCAGAGTTGCATTGTCACTAGGACGGGCGGGAAGGGGCGCTTCGAGGACATACGCAAGCTTTTCCACCTTGAGAAAAATTCTCAAGTTTCTAAGCCAGTCCAAAAAGTTCGGCCCAGTCAATTTATTCGAATCCAAAATGGAACACAAATTCAAATACATCATGATCAATTTTAGAAATACAACTCAAGCATATATGAGAAAGATGATTTAAAATGCATCAATATACATTTATAAATCCCATTCATTTTTTGAATTTCAAAAACCCCAAAATCACTTCGGGAGATCGTAGGTCCATCTCCGAATGGGCTGATATCCATCATAGATATGAACAACCTTGGAGAGAGTCCAACAAGCCATTCATAACTATGATGGTAGGTATCAACTATACCGATTGCATATCACGTATATGCAACTATCACAATGTGTTATCAACTAATTGAATGTTCACACATACATCGGGTTGTTAACACATTAACAAGTATGCATCATATGCATAGCACCCAACTTCATCTCCCTTTACATCGACCTTGGAGAGAGTCCAACAAGCCGATGCTCCAGGTTAAAGCCAACCCATTAATCGAGAAATAGTTTTAATATGGTTAGAGCGCATTCAACCAATTAGCCCGGCTTGGAGAGAGTCCAACAACCAAAGCTAACGATTGACCTCTGACTCTTACCATATTAGTATTAAACTATTCCATGGTTTGAACATGTTCGGGTTCGAGCCGGGCTTGGAGAGAGTCCAACAACCTAAACAAGAAACGGAACTCTGGTTCTAACCATATTAATGGAAGGTGTAGGCTTTAATATTGAGTAAGAATTTTTATGTCTCATCCTCTTTGCATGAAAATAACTATTATCTACATGACATGGCATACATGGCATACATCTACATGTCACGACACGCATGACATAATGATATGCATTTAATGCAATTACATGGTATACAATTATGTCATGTATATAATTTCCTTATATGTCATAATTATTTATGGAAATAAAATATGTTTAAGATTTGATTCTCAAAATCAAATCATGATTAAATTAGGAAATAAATTTCCAAATCTAATTACATATTTTATTTATGGAAATGGTTGATTAAGGAAAGTCAGTTTAGGAAACCAATTTCCTAAATCATCAAAACTACTTATGGAAATAAAATATTTTAAGATTTGATTTCCCAAATCAAATCATGATTAAATTAGGAAACAAATTTTCAAAATCTAATCAAATATTTTATTTATGGAAAATATCAATTTCCATAAATACTTCCAACTTTCTAAAAGTGGAAGATTTCCATAAATACTTCTAGACTTTCCAAAATTGAAAAATTTCCATAAATACTTCTAAATTTCCAAAATTTAGAAAATTTCCAGAAATACATTATGACTATATAAAATCATTTTACGATTATGTCGAAACACAACCTGGGCTCTGATACCACTGTTGGGTTTCCAACACCACGGTGAGTGTGTGTTCGAACATGTTTCGCAAACATGTGCACAGGGGAAGAAATAAAAATAATAAATCTACATTTATTACAACACACACATCACACACATGCATATTACAACATGTGTAGACATAACCGTAAATTTAAATTTCCAATAAAAGGAAATTTAACTACGTTATACCTTTTGTATTACGTGTAGCGGGAACGACATCAACCGGAACGATCCTCGCTAGAATCGTCTCTATCCGTATCCACGCCGAGTATCTTCAGGATGACTTCACAAAGTCATGAACTTCGTCTTCATATGAGTTACTAGCCTCGTGTTGAAGACGACGTGATCGAGAGAGGATCACGATCCGAATCCAAATTCGGATTCAAAGATGAGTCCTCAAAACTCGCTTCTCCGGAGAGGTATTCGTCAACCGTTTGACGAATCCTTCGTCCTCCACCTATGAGGATTACCAGAGATCGAATCCCCGGTAAGTTAGGCACTGTCGGAGCTCTAACCGTCATCCAAACGACGCTCCGACCAGAGGGAAACAAGCTGTCCAAAAAACTGGACAGCTTTGGTGGAGGAATTAGGGCCGGCCAAAAAGGTAGGATGAAGCTCACCTTGATGCCAAACCCAAAGGAGATCACCAGAGAGTTGCCGGAGGATCACTGGCCGAAGCTTGGACGCCGGCACAAGGAGCTGGGCGGCGGCAATGGGTGTTGGCGCCGAATAGATGAAGAGGAGGGAGAGGTGGGCGGCCAAAACATGGTTAGGGTTTTGGATTATGTTAGGGCTTAACAAACCCTTAATCCCTCTTTTATAGAGAACTAATTCTCTTAATGGTTATTAGATCATAACCATAAGGCCTATTAACCCGTTCCATTAATATAAGTTAAAATAAACCAAACCATGATGATTTATTTTAAGTTAAAACGAACCGAACCAACTTTTGGTTCATTCATTTAAAATAAACCAAACCCTTTGGTTTATTCTCCTCCATTGGATTAGAACCAAACCATTTTGATTCATCCATTAGGTATTCATAAGACATGGCCCATCCACGCTTCCATTACGACTAAAACGATTTCATGCTCGCTTCTTGTTTGGTCCAACCAAACCTAGTTTCTCTCAGTCTGAGAATCCCATTCTCAAGCTCGTTTTAAATCCTTCGGATTATGCTCGTTGTGCGTGTGCCCAAATAGGTTCTCGGTTTATGTTGGTCGTCTATAATTAACCATTAATTATAGAACGATCATGAGTGACACCTAGTAGTACATCATGATCCCTAATTAACCGAAAAGATCAACGGTTGATCCAGAACTATTTCTGAAACCCTTCAGTAGCTCGAATGAATCGTGCCCCATTCCCTTCACTCATCTTATACCCACTTGGTTCAGGACATGGTCTATAGTGTCAGTTCCCACTAGGCTGACTACGTCACACCTAGCCCAAGTATCATTTCCTCATCCTATGGATTCTAGTTACTGCACATGTATCGAAGAGTACCTTACTCTAAACATGTAATGCTTTGGCCAAAGACTTTAGTAACAATCCGACGAGAGGCCATGGGTATACATCTCCTCGCAAGGAGTGGTGAATCCTTTATAGGCTATTCAAACACCTTCGATCACTTCGACTTATACCCAATCATCCTGGGTCCACATCTCCACAGAGATGCTTGCTTAAGATGTCAAAGCATAAGTCTTTATGATCAAGATGACTTGAATACCGCAAGTCAAAGGAACATCGCACTTAAGCTATAGTAAGAACTTCATTGACATATCTATATATGCAGAGAACCATATGAAGTCTTACGGCTGGTCACTCCAATGAACTAGTTACCATAACTAGCATCCACGATTAACTCCGGTCATCACAATGTCTCCAGCCAGTGAGAATCAGCTGCTTGGATACACCAAGGAGTATACCTCGTGCTAGTCTCGACAGAATCAATGGTGTCCAAATCCATCAATTCATCGACTAGGGATAATTCCGATACATCACAATTACACATGTAGAGATACTCACTAGTTGTGATCCAATCACAAATTCTCTCATGCTGTTAGTCGTATCGCGGACATTCAGAAAATGAGTTTAAGATCTAATCAAATACATGAAACCATGTATACTCAAATAGTGAATCTTCATTTATCAAATAAATGGTATGACCATAAGGCGATTGCCTTAGGACACCTCTCATATATTACTAACAGTGGATACGAGACGAGTCCGCGGACGTGAGAACTCTAGTACTACTAGCATTTCTGACAAAGTGGGTAATTCCTACCTGGTCGTAGTTTTAATGCATACAGATTTAGATGCATGATCATCTTATATGATCATGTTACCTTGACCCTGCTCTTATTTATCTTATGCTTGAACTTATCGTTGGATATATATATGCTCAATTGTTGATATCTCATATTCCCTATCATGATTTAGGAGTTACAGATGTGATGTAAGTAGGTCTAAATGTTTAGTAGGGTGTAGATGTTAGAGTATGAAGGATGACCTAATTTGTAAATTGGGCAAAAAAGGTCATCCGTGGGTAGGTAATGCCCTAAATGTAGGACTTATTCCATACGAATGTTGCATACTTATTTACCAACCACGTGTTGTGTAAATGGTTAGGTAAGTCATGGATAGTGTGTCACTACAGACCGGTGGTCCTCGCTTGCCATGATCAGTTGAGTACGACTCTTTACAGGATAAAGAGTGTACTGATCAAATGGGTGTGACTCTCTGTTGAACAAAGAGTTTATTGTAGATATCTGTATGTGAGACAGTACCTTCATGTCATTGCATGCATACTGACGACATCGTCTCCCTTGGGGTTGAGAGAGTCGTCAGTCATCCTGCCTTTCAGGTTACTCCCAGAGGAGTAACTGGTGTGAGGGCAGAGCATTTGTTGTGTCGCACTCTACCATTATAGATGATGGTAGTTGGAGTTGCGTGTAGTTGTCCTGGGTGCGTGGCACTCGATCACTCATTGGTAGTGTCAGTCGGAGTGGCCAGCAGCAGGGACCCCCATTGCGTAGCGAGCTCTTTACGCTCATATGCTACTTGATCATACTGCCCACTCGGCCACTCTAGAGTAGTGGTTGGTGTGAGTTGGGACATTTGTCATGTTGTGCCACCTAGGCCACACTGGGGTCATGGTAGCGAGTAGGGGTGCACAGGCATGACCATGCATGCTGCATTGCCGTATCATATGGTGTTTTGCATATTGATATATATATATATATATATATATATATATACATACATACATGCTTGTATATATATATACATGGATGATGGTGATCAGTATACATACAGATATAGTCTATATGCATACTCACTTTGATGATGCATTTGTATGTACTATGCTTGTTGCATTTGTTTATACATATTCATACATGCTATTGCATTTTCTATATGGTAGTAGATCGGTACTTGTATACCTACTGGTTATTCACTGTGATACCCTCGACTCATATCATGATGTAGTGTGAGTTAGTATTATTCGTTATACCTTGTGTTGTTGATATATGTCCAAGTTGGATGAGGATAGAGTAGCTGACTGTCAGGTATGTCAGCATCATTTGTTGTCAGTTTATTTAGTGTATGCATGCATGTATACTTATTATCTTTGATGTATACATTGTACGAGTAGATTAAACTGTTGAATGACATGTAATATTGATACATATATTTACATGTTCTATCTTATTACTTGCTGAGTTTTACTCACCACCACAGACCCTGGGTTTTTCTGTCACCGAGGTAACAGGTAGAAGTCTTTGTGATGACTTGGAGTTGAACCGACGATCCATCCCATCTCTGTTTTTTGAGTCTCTCGGGGAATCCATTTTATGTCTTGGATTTTGATTATGTTATGGACTTGTTTTATTATAGTCTTGGTCGTGATGTCGTGGACTTTATTTCTGTATTCAATGTTTTATGTACGGTTTTATTACTGTGGACTTGTCAGGAGGTGTACACCTGTATGTTTTTAGTCTGTTTGTTGTGGGTATGTGGTTTATGTTTCCGCTGTGGTTGTTATATTTATGTTATGTTGTTGTTGAGGGCATACGGGCCTTGTATTAACCCAAAATGTTGCCACGTACTGGGGATATGTTGTCCGTTTGATTTTCGGCACGACATACTCTCGGGTAATGACAACTTTATTGGTATCAGAGTCGAAGGTTCTGCGTTTCCATACAATGATTTTGTTTTTGAGTCTTGGATTCTCGGGAGTCGGTATATTTTTCGGATTTGGTTTTTGTAAGATGGGATTGACAACGGCATAAGCTTCAAGCATCATGAAGTAAGAATTTCTGATAACTCATATTTCAGATAGTTACTTATCTAAATTTGTTTAACAGGTGTATATAGTCAAAGATTATGACACCTATGTAGACTCGTAGTAGAGGTCGTCCATCAAGGTGATCCATCGGAGTTGAGGGACAGGAGGTTGCTACTATTGAGCCCATTATTCGGGAACAACCTCAGCTTTCCCCTATTGGTGATTCGGAGCCTCAAAATCTTGATGTACCATCGACTATGCGAGCCTCTGAGTCCAGTTGGCTCAATGATAAGGCACGGATACTCGTGTTAGCACGTTCGGCCAAGGAAAAGTTCACCTTGTTCCGAGGGGAGTCCGACCCATGGATTGCCCGGTCTTGGCTGGAAAATATGGAAGACACATTCGACTACATGAACTGTACAGATGTGGAGAAGGTGGGCCTTGCTGCATATCATCTCAGAGATCAGGCTGTTACTTGGTGGAAATTGCAGAAGACTCTACTCGGGGAGCGTGGGATTACTTGGGCCATCTTTCGGGACGCTTTCTGGAGACAATACTTTCCTTTGACGTTTTCTACAGCTCATCGTCAGGAATTTCTGAGCCTGAAGCAAGGTGATCATTCCATCATGGAGTACAACGTAGAGTTTACCAGACTATCAGAGTTTTTCTCTCATCTGGTAGCACAGGATGTAGATCGGATGTACCAGTTCACACAGGGTCTTGCTACTTATATACGGAGCCAGATGTCAGTATCTATCATTACCTCATATAGGGAGGCCTTGGACCACGCCATCTTCATCGAGATGACTTCCCAGCAAATTTCCAGGGAGAAGGATATAGAGAAGCAGATGACTAAGGGCAAGCAGCAGAACCAGGGTTCAGCTCAGGGGACTCAGAAGAAAGGGGAGCAGAAAGGAACTACGCGAGGTGCTGCAGAAGGGTCAGCTAGATCGCATAAGGGGAAATGTCTAGCATCAGAGTATTCTGGAGGGTCTCAAAGTAGCCGTAAGGGTCGAAGTAGGAATGGATGCTATAAATATGGATTCGAAAGCCACAGAGTATCAGAGTGTCCTTTGGAGCAGCCGATTTGCTATTATTACAAACAACCTGGTCATACTAGTCGTGATTATACACTGAAAGCACAGTTGGAGTTTCCTGATAGCTCCAACAAGGGGAAGAAGTCTACCCAACAGCGGCAGCAGAGGACAACACTGCGGACTTAGACATATGGTCAGAGGCAGTCAGTACCTCCACCAACATAGTTGTACCAGATGCAGGGGGTGCCCCTATAGTGATGCCGACAGCAATCCAGTATTTTGCATCTCCAGTGATCAACTACCCAAGAGTATTTGCACCATAGCAGTTCTTACCAGCCAACTCTCAGGGATATCTTATGCCTACACCAGCGACTCAGCCTCCAGTACCACAGAGCCAGATCCAGCTGTAGGGAGTTGCTTCGGAGGCTCATTGGCTCCCATGTCCCCGGATTAAAATTTCACTAATGAAAGAATTAATCCGGATGGGATGAGTTTCCTTAGCACAACCAATTCGTCGTCATGCTAACAACTTGAGTGATCGCTTGAACAAACTAGTTGTTCAAGCAACACAACTCTTCTAGTTGGTTAGCCACGGAAGAGACGACGGACGGATCGCCGGTTTTTGTGTTTGTCTTCGGGGTCCATGATTATACAAAATATATACTAATGCACACTTTATAATCAACACATAAAAGAACATGCTAAGATCAGAATATAAAGTTGTAAAACTTTTATACCTTACGATCTTCTACTGTATGTCCTATCCTCCTCGTGGACGACGTGTGGGCGAAGATCCTCCACGAGTAGAAGCCTTCTAGATCGCGTTCTTCCCTTCCTTGTCCGCTGCGAACAAAGAGAAGAACCAACAAAACCTTTCCTTTCTAGAACCAGCCACCAAGCAAGGGAGTTTGATGCAATCAGGCCAAGGAACGAATGGATGAGCCGACCACCAATGCAAGGAGAACCGCCACCTTGGAGAGTATGAAGGAGTGAACACCGGCCAACCTTGAAGAGAGGTTGCACTTGGCCAAGGAATAAGAGAGAGGACCAAGAGGATGTGGGCCAAGTCTTGATGGAAGAAGTTGGGCGCCGGCAACAACTTGATGGAAGAAGATGGCGCCGATTCTTGTCACAATCTTGCCGCCCAAGCCTAAGCTTTAACCTACTAACCTAAAACCCTAACTCACATTTAACCAAGTATTACCTTGCCGCCAAACCTAATCCCTCTATTTATAGAATTGGGATTAAGCCTCCTTTAATCTCCACCGTCGGATCTAGGGTTTTATCCCAACCGTCAGATCTAGGGTTTCATCCCAACCGCCGGATCTAGGATTTCATCCCAACCGTCGGATCTAGGATTTCATCCCAACCGTCGATTCTAGGCTTTCATCCTAACCATCGGATCTAGGGATTTAATCCCAACCGTCGGATCTAGGGATTTAATCCCAACCGTCGATTCTAGGGTTTCATCCTAACCATCGGATCTAGGGATTTAATCCCAACCGTTGGTTCTAGGGTTTCATCCCAACCATCGGATCTAGGGATTTAATCCCAACCGTTGGTTCTACAATTTTGTTTTACATCCTTGGATCTAGATTTCATGAGGATTATATTAGGCTACGATAGGGACCATAAGGAGGAGTTGGATCTTGGCCACCCGATGGATCGGAACCACACAAACTTGATCCATCAATGATGTTCCATTCCACTTGAGGATCATCATTGAACTACCTCACCAACCCCCATAAATTAATATGGGCTCCATATATTATTTGTACATTCATCTCCCCGTGTTTAAGATATCGAATGTCCGTCAATTAATTGATTCTTGACCATCGATTAATTAACATCTAACTCCTCGAGTAGTACCACTCAACCTTATCATCATGTTGACTAAGTCAACCAGCTGGGTTTACATGATGAACCTTATGAGCTCCTCAAGGGGACATCATCAACCTAATATATAGGGCACGGTTTCCTCCTATAATCAACGACACACAATGTAAATAATATCATTTCCCAACTTACCGGGCATATTGATTTAATCCATCTAAATCTCACCCTCTGGTAAATCAAAGAAATAAATACTAAGTACATGTGCCCGTTATTATATCGGGATTAAGAGCATGTACAACATAATATCCGAGGTCCGATTCAATTATGTAGTCAGTAATTAATTGAATCACCTCTATGTCGGTCCTGCTCAATACACCTAAGTGTACTAGTGTAACTCTATGTTCAAGACAAAACAATACCAAGCTACACTACAACCATGCCAATGGTTTGTCCAAAACCATCTTGGTTGTGAGCCTCTACTTATATTTTACAAGGGACTGATAACATGATCTTCTGTGTCACACCAAGCACCATGTTATCTACAATGTAAAATATTAGACAATATGCACACACATATAATAAATATATAAAGTGCAAACAATGATCATGTGATTCTTATTCCAAAATAAAATATTCATACAAAAAGAGCTAGGCTTTCAGTATACATTCCAACAATCTCCCACTTATACTAAAAGACTATGCCGTCATCACACTTCCATACATCTAATCCCCATGTCCTTCACATTCCTATCAAACGCTTTCACTGGAAGGGCCTTAGTGAATGGATCCGCCAGGTTATCCTCTGATGCAATCTTGGCGACAGCTACTTCTCCTCGCTTTACGATCTCTCGTATAAGGTGGTACTTGCGCTCTATGTGTTTACTCGCCTTATGGGCTCGTGGTTCCTTCGAGTTTGCAACTGCACCACTGTTATCACAATAAATTGTGATAGTTCTGGGCAAACCAGGAATCACATCCAAGTCCATCAAAAAGTTCCTGAGCCATACAGCTTCCTTGGCTGCCACATACTCAGCTTCCATGGTAGAGTCCGCCATGCATTTCTGCTTGACACTCCTCCATACTATGGCTCCACCTCCAAAAGTAAACACAAACCCCAAGGTAGACTTACTCTTGTCCCTATCTGATTGGAAATCTGAATCCGTGTAACCCACAGGGACTAATTGATCTGCCCGATAAACCAGCATATAATCCCTAGTCCTTCTCTGGTACTTCAATATATGCTTTACCGCAATCCAATGTCCCTGTCCAGGATTACTCTGATATCTACTAACCATGCCCACGGCAAAGTAGATATCCGGTCTCGTACATAGCATAGCATATATAAGGCTTCCTACTGCCGAAGCATAAGGAACCGCCTTCATGTCCTCTATCTTCTTTGATGTTTTAGGACACATCTCTTTAGATAAAGGAACTCCATGCCTAAAAGGTAGAAAACCTTTCTTGGAGTTCTGCATGCTAAAACGAGCAAGGATAGTGTCAATGTATGAAGCTTGAGCTAAACACAACATCCTTTTCTTGCGATCCCTTATTACTTTGATCCCAAGGATGTGTCCCACTTCTCCCAAGTCCTTCAAGTCAAACTGTTTGGACAACCATACCCTTACGTCTGATAACACTTTGATATTGTTGCCAACTAACAAAATGTCATCTACGTATAGTACAAGAAATACCACTACGTTTCCGTCACATCTTTTGTATACACAAGGCTTATCCGGACTTTGAATAAATCCATATAACTGGATTACCTCATCAAAGCGGATGTTCCAAGATCTAGAAGCTTGCTTCAATCCATAAATGGACCGATTAAGCTTACATACAAGATGCTCTTTGCCTTTAGCAATGAATCCCTCTGGTTGCCGCATATAGATGTTCTCCTCAAGACTTTCATTAAGGAAAGCTGTCTTGACATCCATCTGCCAAATCTCATAATTCATATGAGCAGCTATAGATATAAGAATCCGGATAGACTTAAGCATAGCTACCGGCGAAAAGGTCTCCTCATAATCGATACCCTCTTTCTGAGTATACCCTTTCGCAACAAGCCTAGCTTTGAAGGTCTCAACCTTCCCGTCTACTCCTCTCTTTTTCTTGTAGATCCACTTGCATCCAATGGCTTTTACACCATCGGGTGGTTCTACTAGCTCCCAGACTCGATTAGAATCCATAGATTCTATCTCTGAATTCATCGCTCTTTGCCAAGATACCGCATCTCTATCTTGGAGTGCCTCGTCATATGTCCAGGGATCAGGTTCATGTTCACCAAGGACTAAGTCCGAAGACTCTCCCAAAAACATGAATCTCTCGGGTTGTCTAACAACCCTCCCACTATGACGAGGTGCCTCCTGTGTATGCTCTGTGACACGCGGTGCAGTGACTTGTGGTATCTCCTCTTGTCAATGTCAAGTCGGGACTTCCTGTCAACTCCTCAAGAACAATCCTACTCTTGGGCTTGTGGTTCATTACATAATCCTCCTCTAGAAATCAAGGCGTTCGTGCTAACGATCACCTCTCGATCTCTAGGATTATAAAACAAACCACCTTTCATTCCCTTAGGGTAGCCAACAAACATGCACACTTCTGTACGAGGTTCCAACTTACGATCGGCCTTCATATGTCTTTGGACTCCCTATATCGAATATATCTTAGACTAGACTTTCGATCCACAATTCTCTGAGGTAGAAGGTGCGATTTGGATGGAACCAAGTTCGAGTATACATTGTCGTATCCTGCATACCCCAGGCGAAGCAGTAACTCGAATAACTCATCATTGATCGACCATCTCCATAAGAGTCCTATTCCTTCGCTCCGCTACACCATTCTGTGGGTGTGCGGTGCGAACAATTGGGATTGAATCGACCTCGATAAGTAATTCCTAAACTCTCCCAAGAGGTACTCGCCACCACGATCGGATCGTAATGTCTTGATACTTTTACCTTGACGGTTCTCCACATCACCTTGAATTCTTTGAACTCACAAAGAATTCAGACTTGTGGCAAATCAAGTAAATGTATCCATATCTTGAATAATCGTCTATAAATGAGACGAAATATTCAAAACCACCTCTTGCCTGGATAGACATAGGACCGCACAAATCAGAATGAACCAATTCTAACACATCTTTGGCTCTATACCCCTTGCCCTTGAAAGGCCTCTTGGTCATTTTACCTTCCAAGCAAGATTCGCAGGTTGGGAGATCCTCCACCACTAATGAACCCAAAGGTCCATCAGCTATCAACCTTTGAATTCTGCTTAGGTTAATATGACCAAGCCTTAGATGCCAAAGATATGTCTGGTTCATTTGCGAAGGTTCTTTTCTCTTATTAGACTTAGAAGATGAGTTATTGACTTCTATATGCATCGTGGGAGTTTTCGGTTCAAGAGTATATAAATTGCCAACCAATGTACCAGAACAGATAATCTCCTTATTCCTTTTTATAACCACTTTGTCATTAAAAGAAACAGAATATCCATCCATAAACAATTTAGAAACTGAAATTAAATTCTTTCTAAAAGTAGGTACATAAAGACAATTTCTCAAAACCAAAACTTTATTCCTATCAAAAGATAAATAAACGTCTCCCACTGCAATAGCCGCCGCCTTTGAAGCATTGCCCATGAAGACGATAATTTCTCCCTCAGCTAGTCATCGGGTTTCCTGGAACCCCTGAAAAGTATTGCAGACATAATCAGTGGCTCCTGTATCTACACACCAGGCACTGGTAGATAACACCGCTAAACATGTTTCAACAACTAAACAAGAAGATATACCTTTGTTCTTTCGATGAGGACAGTCCGCCTTCCAATGTCCAATCTGCTTGCAAGTGAAGCACTTGCCTTTCGGCTTCTTCACTCCTGCCTGAGGTCCCACTGCCACTTTCTTTGCTCCACCTTGCTTCTTCTTCTTCTTACCTTTCGGTTTAGAGGAAGAAACCTTCTGAGTGACCATGGCTTGAGCACTTTGACGAAAAAGCCCCTCTGCCGCCTGGAGTTCTGTCAGAAGCTCCGCCAACGAATACAACCTCTTGTTCATGTTGTAATTGAGGCGGAACTGCTCAAAACTCCTAGGCAGAGACTGGAGAATGATATCGACCTGGGTTTCCCCATCGATCTCAGCTCCGAGGACTTCCATCTCATTAAGATGAGCCATCATCTTGAGAACATGATCCCTAACGGGTGTTCCCTCGATCATGGTGGTCGTCATCAAGTTTCTCATTGCCTCCTGTCTAGCCGCCCTACTCTGATGTCCAAAAAGTTCCTTGAGATTGAACATCATGTCATAAGCTGTGGCTATGGCCTGATGCTGATTTTGCAGCACATTTGACATAGATGCCAAAATGTAACACCGTGCCATCTCATCTGCCTTGACCTATTTATTATAACGTTCTTTCTCGTTTTCATCAGAGTCATCGGAGGGCTTAGGAGGACAGACCTCGAAGAGTACAAATTTGTACTCCTCCGCAGTTAAGACAATATCCAGATTTCTTTTCCAATCAATATAGTTTGGTCCAGTAAGCTTATTTTCTTTTAAAATCACAGCAAGTGGGTTGAAAGCCATTTGAAAATCCTAAAAATCACAATGATCAAAATATTAGATTTCAAATATTATTGATTCCTCAAAATAATAAAATTCCGAAATCAACCAACACCTCAAATCACCGAGAATATCGCATGCCACGCTGTGTGGACGTATACGAATTCTACATTTGTAAGAGGAGGTTTTATCCATTAATTTTATTATCTTGTCAACCTTACTTTTTGACAAATAAAATTAATAGTTGGTTCCTCTTTGGCCCTACAAATAAAAGCAGTGACTCCTATGGGGAGGATACTTTTATTTGCATCTAAGTGTGCACCATTACACGATACTAAGGGAATTATTTCGGATTATGTGCCTTACCGCTGTGGAAGTACACATGCTCCTAGATAATTTCCTATAACCATTATTTGACCTAGTGATCCATGAAACAAACCCGTCAGAGGAGAAGGCACTCGAGGCCAACACACAAGTTTGTTGCATCACACATCAAATTGTAATGGAGGCCACGGGAATTAATTAAAATATCCCTCTCCCACTTAGTAAATTGAAATTGAGGAATTTTAAAGCATACACAACATGCATATAAAACAAATCAGCAATAAATATGGAAAAAATAGAATTTTTCCAACTATTATGGCATTGTCCTCCAATACGCATCCCGTCGTGTCGCCACCTCGTCCGCTCCACCTTTTCCCGTGCGCAAGTCACCAAAGATATCCGAGCCGAGATAAATCATTTTAATTTACATCCATCGATCCTATACTCCACGAAGGAGTGTACAAATAATCTAGATCGAAAGTAAACTAAAATGAACGGCTAAACAATGCCGTATTTAATTACAAAAATTAAATACTAATCTAGCCTCGTCAACCCCGAGGATTCAAATAATATACATACAATCACACACAAAACAATCACACACAAAACAATCACATACAAACAAATAGCCATAATAGTCGGATCTTATGCCTGCAACCAAAAAGTTAGCCTGCGCACATCCTACTATTATCCGGCATACTCAATATATGATATGTGCATGAAAGTAACCGAATCCAAAACACACAAAACCAGAAACCGTGGCTCTGATACCACTTGTAGGGAGTTGCTTCGGAGGCTCATTGGCTCCCATGTCCCCGGATTAAAATTTTCACTAATGAAAGAATTAATCCGGATGGGATGAGTTTCCTTAGCACAACCAATTCGTCGTCGTGCTAACAACTTGAGTGATCGCTTGAACAAACTAGTTGTTCAAGCAACACAACTCTTCTAGTTGGTTAGCCGCGGAAGAGACGACGGACGGATCGCCGGTTTTTGTGTTTGTCTTCGGGGTCCATGATTATACAAAATATATACTAATGCACACTTGTATAATCAACACATAAAAGAACATGCTAAGATCAGAATATAAAGTTGTAAAACTTTTATACCTTACAATCTTCTACCGTATGTCCTATCCTCCTCGTGGACAACGTGTGGGCGAAGATCCTCCACGAGTAGAAGCCTTCTAGATCGCGTTCTTCCCTTCCTTGTCCGCTGCGAACAAAGAGAAGAAACAACAAAACATTTCCTTTCTAGAACTGGCCACCAAGCAAGGGAGTTTGATGCAACCGCCGGCCAAGGAACGAATGGATGAAGCGCCGACCACCAATGCAAGGAGAACCGCCGACCACCTTGGAGAGTATGAAGGAGTGAACGCTGGCCAACCTTGAAGAGAGGTTGCCGCCGGCCAAGGAATAAGAGAGGGACCAAGAGGATGGGCGCCGGCCAAGTCTTGATGGAAGAAGTTGGGCGCTGGCAACAACTTGATAGAAGAAGATGGGCGCCGGTTCTTGTCACAATGTTGCCGCCCAAACCTAAGCTTCCAAACCCTAGCCGCCCAACCTAAAACCCTAACTCCAATTGAACCAATTCTTACCTTGCTGCCCAACCTAAGCCCTCTATTTATAGAATTGGGCTTAAGCCTCCTTTAATCTCCACCATCGGATCTAGGGATTTAATCTCCACCGTCGGATCTAGGGTTTTATCCCAACCGTCGGATCTAGGGTTTCATCCCAACCGTCGGATCTAGGATTTCATCCCAACCATCGGATCTAGGGTTTTATCCCAACCATCGAATCTAGGATTTCATCCCAACCGTCGGATCTAGGGTTTTATCCCAACCGTAGGATCTAGGGATTTAATCCTAACCGTCGATTCTAGGGTTTCATCCTAACCATCGGATCTAGGGATTTAATCCCAACCGTTGGTTCTAGGGTTTCATCCCAACCATCGTATCTAGGGATTTAATTCCAACCGTTGGTTCTACAGTTTCGTTTTACATCCTTGGATCTAGATTTCATGAGGATTATATTAGGCTACGATAGGGACCATAAGGAGGAGTTGGATCTTGGCCACCCGATGGATCGGAACCACACAAACTTGATCCATCAATGATGTTCAATTCCACTAGAGGATCATCATTGAACTACCTCACCAACCCCCATAAATTAATATGAGCTCCATATATTATTTGTACATTCATCTCCTCGTGTTTAAGATATCGAATGTTCGTCAATTAATTGATTTACTGACCATCAATTAATTAACATCTAACTCCTCGAGTAGTACCACTCAACCTTATCATCATGTTGACTAAGTCAACCAGCTGGGTTTACATGATGAACCTTATGAGCTCCTCAAGGGGACATCATCAACCTAATATATTGGACACGGTTTCCTCCTATAATCAATGGCACACCATGTAAATAATATCATTTCCCAACTTACCGGGCATATTGATTTAATCCATCTAAATCTCACCCTCTGGTAAATCAAAGAAATAAATACTAAGTACATGTGCCCGTTATTATATCGGGATTAAGAGCATGTACAACATAATATCCGAGGTCCGATTCAATTATGTAGTCAGTAATTAATTGAATCACCTCTATGTCGGTCCTGCTCAATACACCTAAGTGTACTAGTGTAACTCTATGTTCAATACAAAACAATACCAAGTTACACTACAACCATGCCAATGGTTTGTCCAAAACCATCTTGGTTGTGAGCCTCTACTTATATTTTACAAGGGAATTATAATATGATATTCTGTGCCACACCAAGCATCATGTTATCTACAATGTAAAATATTAGACAATATGCACACACACATATAATAAATATATAAAGTGCAAACTATGATCATGTGATTCTTATTCCAAAATAAAATGTTCATACAAAAAGAGCTACGCTTTCAGTATACATTCCAACACCAGCCAGAGTGGAGGCACACTACTACTTCGTTAGGGATGCAGTCGACGAATATCGAGACTGGACGAGTTTTTGCCATCACCAGAGATGAGGCACAACAGACTGAGGGATCAGTCATATGGGGTATGGTTTCAGTTTATTCTATATACGCTGATACTTTGATTGATATCAGTAGTTCTCATTCATTCGTATCTAGAATATTTCTGGGTAGAGTTGGAAGAATCCCAATGGTTCGTTCTTGTGGAT
This sequence comes from Wurfbainia villosa, assembly GCA_025175895.1. NCBI lineage: Eukaryota > Viridiplantae > Streptophyta > Magnoliopsida > Zingiberales > Zingiberaceae > Wurfbainia > Wurfbainia villosa. The sequence goes on from CM045996.1 coordinate 89,224,361, forward strand.
TTGCAGTATCCTTGCCATCATGAGAGGTACTGACTAGCCATCAAGAAATCAAAAGTTGTCCGTTAGATTTTGATGGGCATATCCTTACAGTGGACCTCGAGGCGTTGGAAATGATAGAGTTCGATATTATTCTCGGTATGGGTGGTTGGCGCTTATCACGCTACAATGGATTATAGAGAAAGGATGGTGACATTTCCACCAAGGATCAACCAGCTTGGGAATTTGTTGGTACTAGAGATGATGGATTATCTATTATATCGACTTTATAGGCTCAGAAGCTATTGGCCCAGGGTTGTCAAGGTTATTTATTATCTCTAGTCAAAGTTGAGAACGAAGGACTACCACCCCTCTCTGATGTGCGAGTAGTCCGAGAGTATCCAGATGTATTTCCAGATGAACTTCGGGCTTGCCACCTCCTAGGCAAGTTGGATTTGCGATAAGGTGATCCCGAGAACTGCGCTTTATCGAAACCTCCTTATCAGATGGCGCCAAAGGAGCTGAATGAACTTAAAGTTCAACTGTAGGAGTTGCTGGATAATGGATTCATCCGACCTAGTGTTTCACCATGGGGAGCACTGGTACTCTTTGTCAAAAAAAAAGGATGGATCATTGCGGTTATGTATTGACTATCGACAACTAAATGCAGTCACAGTTAAGAACAAATATCCGCTGCTGAGAATAGAAGATTTGTTCGATCAACTTAAGGATACATGCATGTATTCTAAAATTGATATGTGCTCAGGATATCATCAGCTTCGAATAAGAGATGAGGATGTTCAGAAAATATCTTTCCGCACCCATTATGGGCATTACGAGTTTCTAGTGATGTCGTTCGGTTTCACAAATGCCCCAGTTGCATTTATGGACTTAATGAATCGGATATTCCTGAGGTATATAGATCAGTTCGTGATAGTGTTCATCGATGATATACTGATTTATTCTCGATCCGAGGAGGAGCATGAACAACATCTGTGGATAGTATTGGAGACATTGCGACGGGAGCAGTTGTATGCCAAATTTAGCAAGTGTACGTTCTGGTTATCCTCAGTGGGTTTTCTTGGACATGTGGTGTCCAACAGAGGTATTTCTGTAGATCCCCAGAAGATTGAGGCGATTACCAGTTGAGAGTAGCCAAAATCAGTGCAGGAGGTCCGTAGTTTCCTTGGTCTAGCCGGGTATTATCGAAGATTTGTGGAGGGATTCTCGAGTATCACCATGCCACTCACTCACCTGACTCGGAAAGGGGTCAAGTTCACCTGGTCAGAGGCTTGTGAAACTAGCTTCTAGGAGCTTAAGCGACGGTTAGTTTTTGCACCAGTCTTAGTGATTCCTTCTAGTGTTGATGGGATGGTTCTTTATACAGATGCTTCTATCCAAGGGTTGGGTGCAGTTCTGATGCAGTCCAACCGTGTGGTATCTTATGCCTCCCGTCAACTAAAAGATCATGAGAGAAATTACCCAGTGCATGATCTGGAGTTAGCTTCCATTATTTTCGCATTGAAGATATGGAGGCACTACTTGTATGGGATTACCTTTGAGATCTACACAGACCATAAAAGTTTGAAGTATTTGTTCACACAAAAAGAGCTGAATTTGAGACAGAGACGGTGGATGGAATATCTGAAGGATTACGACTGCACCATCCAGTATCATCTGGGAAAAGCTAACGTGGTAGCAGATGCGCTGAGCAGGAAGTCTTGTGGAGTTCTGGCCAGTCATCTGATAGCAATTATTGATCTAGTTCCACAGTTCTCAGAGTTGGGATTGTCTGAACACGGTCAAACATCCCGGGGAATATTAGTTTCTATGGTTATCCATTCCGCAATTGCTGAGAGGATCAAGGAAGCACAAGTCAGTGACCAACATCTGCAGTTCTTGTGCAGCACGATAGACTCAGAACGTCAGACTAATTTCTCGAGTGACGAGAATGGTGTACTTCATTTTCGAGGACGACTATGTGTTTCGGACACGCACCCAGTTAAGGAAGAATTGCTACATGAAGCACATCAGTCGAGATTTGCTATACATCCTGGTGGTACTCGGATGTACCGAGATTTGAAGCGTTTATACTGGTGGAACAGTATGAAACAGGATATTGTAGACTTTGTTGCACGATATCTTGTATGCCAGCAAGTGAAGGCTGAACATCAGAAACCTGCTGGCTTACTTCAGGAAATTCTGATCCTAGAATGGAAGTGGGAAAATATCACGATGGATTTCATTACGGGATTACCCAGAACTCGTAAAGGACATGATGCGATTTGGGTGATCGTGGATCGATTAACTAAATTAGCTCACTTCCTTCCGATTAGTGAGACGGACTCATTGGATCATCTAGCAGAATTGTACTACCGAGAGATCATCAGATTGCATGGTGTACCATTAAGTATCATATCTGATAGAGATCCACGATTTACTTCACGATTTTGGCAGAGTCTGGAACAGGCCATGGGCACAGAGCTTCGACTCAGTACAATATTTCATCCACAGACATACGGATAGTCCGAACGTACCATTCAGACTCTAGAGGATCTATTGAGATCTTGTGTCATGGATTTCGGTGGCAGTTGGGAGGATCACATTCCTTTAGTGGAGTTTGCCTACCACAACAGCTACCACTCTTCTATCCAGATGGCTCCTTTTGAGGCATTATATGATAGACCCTACAGATCTCCTGTGTTATGGGAGGAAGTTGGAGAACGAAAAATATTGGGGCCTCAGAGTATCCAGCATGATGCAGAGTTGGTGTGAGTGATCAGGCGACGGTTATATGAGGCACAGGACCGGCAGAAGAATTATGCAGACCGAAGGTGAAGGCCTCTGGAATTCTCAATCGGGGACCATGTATTCCTACGAGTGTCACCCACCAAAGGAGTCAAGAGGTCCAGATTGAAAGGAAAATTAGCTCCACGCTACATTGGTCCATTTGAGATATTAGAGTGGATTGGAGGTGTAGCTTATCAGTTGACTTTACCTCCGACACTTGTGGGTGTTCACAATGTATTCTATGTTTCTATGTTGAGGAAATACGTGCCGCGATCTGACCATGTTCTAAAAGAGGTTCTGATACCACTCCAGGCGAATGCGACTTACAAGGAGACCCCGGTGAGGATTCTGGGTCGCAATGAGCGACAGTTGCGGAACAAAACCATCCGACTCGTAAAAGTGGAATGACAGCATCATATGGATGAGGAGGCTACATGGGAGCTGAAAAATACTATCCGAGCTCGACACCCTCATCTGTTTACCTGAGGTATGTGGTTATTTCAGAATATGCTTCAATTAATTTTTGAATTTAAGTACGAAATTTGGGGACCAAATTTTAATAAGTGGGGGAGAATGTAAAATACCACAGAATAAATAAATAAATAAATAGATGTTGGGTAATTAGGAGAATACCCTATAGAAATTTTTTAGGAATTTTTAGGAATTTTTCTGGACTCGAACAAAAATTTCTAAGACCCTTTTTGTTTAAGAGTTAGAGGGCTTAACGGGTCTGAAATTTGACCCGTTTATCTGCCACCCGACCCGTTAAGCCTTAACGCTGCGATCTCTTTTTTTTTCCATTTCTACATCGCTGACTTTATTTTTTCGATGAGCGTTTCCCGATCGCGTTCTCTCCTTATCTCCTCCGCGACCATAGCACCGATCGACATCTCCTCTCCGCACGAACAGATTCTCTCCCTCTCGCTCGCTTTCTCTCCTCCTCCACGCAACCTCTTCGAATCCTTCCGCTGGAGTTCATCGGCTAATCTGGTCGAGTGGACGGCGGCAGGCGACGGTGCTCACAAACAGACCAGAGCAAAGAAGAAGGCTCACGATTTGCGGGCTTGGGTCGACGACGACGATACTGTGCTTGGAAGGGGAAAATCGACGACTTGCTACTGGAACCGGGAGTTCCAGCGGGAACTAGGGATCGACAGTGGCTCTGGCCGATCATCGCTGGTGAAAGGTAAGCCCTGCTCCTCTGCTTATCTTGGACGAAATCAACCCTCTGTGATGATTTTCCTTGGTTGAGCGTGGGTTTATGTTGGGCAGAGATGGTGAGCACCGGTTGCTACTGGGAATAGAGGAATAATGGAAGGGATTGGCTGTCGGTTGTTGGGGACTTTGCTGCCGACGGGGTTCAACATCGGGTAAGCAAGATTAAATTCCTTTTTGTCTATGAATTCCTTTCGGTAGAAATTGCAGTGGTGTTGGCTATGGGACAGTGAAGCTGTTAAGGTTAGTGGAGTACTGATGTGTTGATTTGTTATGTGAATTCTATGTGGTTGAAATGGTTGTGGATGGAATATGCAGTGGTTTCCGATGAATAGGGGTAGTGGGATTTATTGGTTGCTGGTTCTGTGGAGTTGTTGCCGGTGGGGATCTAATTGCCGGTAAGAAAGCCATTTCCTTTGGTTCTATCTGTGCAGTTTAATTCGTTGTTAAATTGTTGTGAATAAGATTGATCTTGGTCTAAAAAGGGGGTTGTGAGGTGATGTTTTGGCCGGCTGTGAGTGAGCCGTAAATGGGTCTATGGGTGTCAATGTAGCTGTTCATGGGCTGTGATCGGCTGTGAGTTGAGGTGTGTTCATGTAGGGTTGTCGATTTGTATATGCGTATGAATAGATGGCGAGAGTCTTGTTTGAGGTGAAGCCCTATTTATGTTGAGTGAATTTGTGAACTCGATTAATTATGGTATTAAATGTACAAGTGGAAGGTTTCTAATTCAGATTCGATAAAAGGGGCCTTGAATATAGAAACAATAGAATAGAGAATTTATATATTGTCGTGTGCTTGGATTTGATGTAATTGATGATATTTGCAGGACGTGGATACGAGACGGGTCCGCGGACGTGAGGACTCTAGTACTATGAGCATTTACAGCAAGTGGGTAATTCCTACCCTGGTCAGGTAGTTTTAATGCATACAGATTTAGATGCATGATCATCTTATATGATCATGTTACCTTGACCCTGCTCTTATTTATCTTATGCTTGAACTTATCGTTGGATATATATATGCTCAATTGTTGATATCTCATATTCCCTATCATGATTTAGGAGTTACAGATGTGATGTAAGTAGGTCTAAATGTTTAGTAGGGTGTAGATGTTAGAGTACGGAGGATGACCTAATTTGTAAATTGGGCAAAAAAGGTCATCCGTGGGTAGGTAATTCCCTAAATGTAGGACTTATTCCATACCCGTATGTTGCATACTTATTTACCAACCACGTGTTGCGTAAATGGTCAGGTGAGTCGTGGATAGTGTGTCGCTACGGACCGGTGGTCCTAGCTTGCCATGTTCAGTTGAGTATGACTCTCTACAGGATAAAGAGTGTACTGATCAAATGGGTATGACTCTGTTGAACAGAGTATGTGGTATATGTCTCTATGTGAGATAGTATCTTCATGTCATTGCATGCATCATCTTGTGATATCGTCTCCTTGGGGTTGAGAGAGTCGTCAGTCATCCTGCCTTTCAGGTTACTCCCAGAGGAGTAACTGGTGTGAGAGCAGAGCATTTGTTGTGCCGCACTCTACCATTATAGACGATGGTAGTTGGAGTTGCGTGCAGTTGTCCTGGGTGTGTGGCACTCGACCACTCATTGGTAGTATAAGTCGGAGTGGCCAGTTGCAAGGATCCCCATTGCATAGTGAGTTCTTTACGCTCATATGCTACTTGATCATACTGCCCACTCGGCCACTCTAGAGCAGTGGTTGGTGTGAGTTGGGACAGTTGTCTTGTTGTGCCACCTAGGTCACATTGGGGTCGTGGTAGCGAGTAGGGGTGCACAGGCATGACCATGCATGCTGCATTATCGTATCATACAGTGTTTTGCATATTGATATATATATATAAATAAATGCTTGTATATATATATATATATATATATATATATATATATATATATATATATATATATATATATACACATGGATGATGGTGATAAGTATACATACAGATACAGTCTATATGCATACTCACTTTGATGATGCATTTGTATGTACTATGCTCGTTGCATTTGTTTGTACATATTCATACATGCTATTGCATTTTCTGTATAGTAGTAGACCGGTACTTGTATACTTGTTGGTTATTCATTGTGATACCCTCGACTCATTTCATGATGTAGTGTGAGTTAGTATTATTAGTTATACCTTGTGTTGTGGATATATGTCCAAGTTGTATGAGGATAGAGTAGCTGACTGTCAGGTATGTCAGCATCGCTTGTTGTCAGTTTATTTAGTGTATGCATGTATACTTGTTATGCTGATGTATACATTGTATGCAGTAGATTAAATGTTGAATGACATGTAATATTGATACATATATTTACATGTTCTATCTTATTACCTCGAGTTTTACTCACCACCACAAACCCCGGTTTTTCGTCGCCTGTAATGTAAAAGTCTTCGTGATGACTTGGAGCTGCGCCGACGATCCATCCCATCTCCATTTTCCGAGTCTCCCGGGGAATCTGTTTTATGTCTTGGATTTTGATTATGTTATGGACTTGTTTTATTATAGTCTTGGTCGTGATGTCGTGGACTTTATTTTTGTATTCGATATTTTATGTACGGTTTTATTATCAGGACTTGTCAGGTGGTGTACACCTGTATGTTTTTAGTATGTTTGTTGTGGGTATGTGGTTTATGTTTCCACTGTGGTTGTTATATATATGTTATGTTGTTGTTGTGGGCCTACGGGCCTTGTATTAACCCAAAATGTTGCCACGTACAGGGGAGATGTCGTCCGTTTGATTTTTGACATGGCATACTCTCGGGGCGTGACAGACACCCTGTGTGGCTTAAACATAAAACTCACAGAATCGAGTCGACCTCGACTGGGGACTCGACTACGCATAATTTCTAACTCCAAACGCGAGTAGACCTCAACCAGTGCCTCTACTGGATCTGTCATTTGATCTTACCTTGTCTATTTTTGATCATTTAAGGTTAGTTTACCACTCATAACGCTAGAGAATGCTTGAAAAGCATTACAAGGGCAATCTTACAATAAAATATGAATACGTGAGGTTGGAGATTTTGAAAATTAAAGTGCATCAAAAAGGAGAATGAGGGAAGCTAATTTTGAGGGGGTGTTTAGGTGATTTATTTCTGATTTACTATCATCTATTTCTGATTTACTATCATCTAACTTATTTCTGATTTACTGTCATTTGACCTACATCTGATTAGTCTGATCTAACCTGAGCTGATTTGTCATGAACTGATTTATCATTTACTGATCTAATCTGAACTGATATCCTTGATTTACCTAATATTAGTTAATGTCAGTGATCAAATGAACTGGTTTAACATCTAAATCCCAAATCTAACTTTTACAAAACCACTTTCATTGGGGTGTCAAAGGGGAAGGAGAAATGTTTATAGGTTAGGTGCAAGAATCTGTGATCTCTCTTGAATTTCTGATTTAGGTGCATGGTGTGTCACAATGATCTGATCTCTGATTTTCCATGATCTGATTTCTAATCTCTGATTTACCATGATCTAAACTCTAATCTTTGATTTTCCATGACCAAATCTCTAATTTACTCGGATCTAATTTAACTAACATCTAATCACTTGATTTACCTGATCTGATCCATATCCAATTTAACTAACACTTGATCACTTGATTTACCTGATCTAATCTATATCCAATTTGACTAACACCTGATCACTTGATTTACTTGATTTGATCTATATCCAATTTGACTAACACCTGATTACTTGATTTACCTGATTTACCCTGAACTGAACCAATATCTCTGATTTAACTAACCCTTTTTCGGTGTTTGCCAAAGGGGGAGAGAAAGTTTATAATTTAGGTGTGTTTAGGTGTGTGTGTGACTATTATCTGTGATCTCAGTAACCTAATGTCTCTGATTTAACTAAACTATCATCTGTGATATCAGTAACCTAATGTCTTTGATTTAACTAAACTATTATCTGTGATCTAAGTGAACTAATATCTCAAATTTTACCTAATCTTAGATCTGTGAGTAAAGTGACTTTGATTGATTTTACTAGTAGTGACCTAAACTTATGATTGATTTTACTAGTAGTGACCTAAACTTAAATGGGTTGTCAAACATCAAAAAGGGAGAGACTATTGGAGCTATTGCTCTAAGTTATGTTTTGGTATTTGACAAAGGTTTAAGTAGTATAGGTGTGAGAAATCCAAAGGGTAAATCTTGGTGTGAGAAATCCAAGTGCTTTGGTGAAAAGTCCAAGATGGTTAATTCCTTAGCAGATGGTAAATCCAAGGGTGGAACCTTGGTGAAAAGTCCAAGATGGTTAATTCCTTGGCGACTGGAAACATTCAAGGGTGGACCTTGGTGAAAAGTCCAAGATGGGTAATTCCTTGGTAGATGAGAAATCCAAAGGGTAAATCATGGTGAGAGAAATTCAAGTGCTTTGGTGAAGGATAAATCCAAAGGGTAAATCTTGGTGTGAGAAATTCAAGTGCTTTGGTGAAAGATAAATCCAAGGGTGAATCTCGGTGTGAGAAATCCAAGAGCCTTGGTGAAGGAAAATTCCTTGCAGGAGTGGCAAGGTGAAAAGTCCAAGAAGGGTAATTCCTTGGAATGTGAAAATTCCTTGCGGGAGTTGCAAGGTGAAAAGTCCAAGAAGGATGATTTCTTGGCAGGAAATTCCTTGCGGGTGCGGCAAGGTGAAAAGACCAAGAGTGGCTGATGGCCGAAGTCTTGGCAAGTAAAGAGTCTATGGGTAGAGTCTTTACTAGGCATGTTTCAGTCTTAGAGTTGAATGAAACAATGGGTCAGAAGGACAACAATGAGTTGACACCTCAACTGTTTCCCTTACTGCTTTTATCAGTTGAAGAATTTGCCGACAACCAGGAGCAGTAAGGTAGTGCCTCGATTTAATGCGTGTAGCAGCTAATGGGAGTGCTGCAGGACAATTGGCAGTCAAACCAACACCTCGATCGGCTCTTCAATTGAGGCAGTCGAGGCAGTGCCTCGACTGATACTAGGCTAAAGCCAGCTGTCGCGTGGCGGACTCGATCGACGGTTCAGCTAGAGCAGTCAAGTCGGCGCCTCGACTAGTCGTCGACAGGTGCGGACATAAGCTAGTGAGCTTTGACTAGCGCCTCGACTGGTCGTCGATAGCTACAGACATAAGCGAGTGAGCTTCGACTGGTGCCTCGACTGGTGGGAAACCAGTTCACTATTCTGGTGAAAAATTCTATCTGTTCTTCCGCATGTTTGATTTTTACAGGTTTCTACTTGAATGGATGACCTAATCTTTTGGCTCGTGGACATTTTCAAAAAGCGTGGACAAAATTGATTGGAGATTGGAGCAAAGGTCAAGGGATTAGGTTTGCACAGAAATAAAAAGGGATGGCTCTGTTTTAGGCTAAATAATGATCGAACGAGAAAAAAAAGGTTTTGCTCGCGATTTCCATACAGCTTTTGGTGTTCTTCTTTTTGGCTGGAAATTGATCGACAATCTGTTACATCTGAGTTGCTTGCCTGTGGTCGATTAGTCATCTAAGAAAGAGTCAAGTCCATTGCTTCTGCTGGGGGTGAAATCTTTGCTCGACTAGTGCTCTGTAAATCTGGACGGCTGGGGTCATTGTTGAACTCGCGATCATCTAGCTAATTCCACGTTCCAACTGTAAAGGTTAAAGGTTTTGTTTGTTGGTTTTGTCTTACTGTTTGCTATATGTGTTTAGCTATTGCTTATCGATTCATTTCAGATTCCTGTATTAATTTCATATCTAGAGAGTCTGTAATCTGTAAGTTTTAAGAGGTTTCTCCACCTTCAAAGCATTCTTTGAAAAGGAGAAAATATAGGGGTAGGCCTTGGACTAGCAGCTCTAGGAGAGAGCTGTGAACCAAGTAAAAATCGGCTATGTCACATGTGCTTGTTTTCTTTTCGTTTTGTTCGTTTTGGTTGTGCTGTTCTTTTTAGTATATCCGCTGCATAAATTTAGATTATTTTACAAAATGCTATTCACCCCCCCTCTAACATAGTCACCGGTCCTAACACAACCCGTATCACCTCAAGGTACTGGTCAAAGGTATACAACAGTCTGACCACCTCAATATTGGTAATCCACACACGACCATATAATATATGCAAGTGGAGTGCAAGATGATGTACAATTAAATGCAGCAAGCATAACTCAAACAAATGCAACATCCAACGATCATATATATAGACTCTATCTACATACATTCTCATCACACTCAACTATATATATATATATATATATATATATATATACCATAGCAATGCAAATGCATGGTCATTCCTGCACACCCTACTACTACCACGACCCCAGTGTGGTCTAGGTGGCACGACACGACAACTGTCCCAACTCAACAACAACCATTGCTCTCAAGTGGCCGAGTGGGCAATATGAACAAGTAGCATATAAGCGTAAAGAGCCAGCTACACAACGGGGTCCCTGCTACTGGCTACTCCGACTGACACTACCCATGAGTGGTCGAGTGTCACGCACCAAGGACAACTGCATGCTACTCCAACAATCACTGTCAATAGTGGGGTGAGTGCTGCACAACAAATGCTCTGCCCTCAACCAGTTACTCCTCCACGAGTAACCTGGGAGGTAGGATGACTGACGACCCTCTCAACCACAAGAGAGACCAAGTCACCAGCATGCATGTAAATGGAATGAATGAACGACATCATATACACATGTCCACAACACACTCTCTATTCTATAGAGAGGCATATACAGCTGACAACAACCAAGCTGGGACCTCCAGTCCATAGCGATGCTATATCGACAAATCACACGTCCATACACGACTACATGATTCATAGTAGATATATACACCACATCAGGATAGGATATGAAACTCATCTTACTTCTAGAACATCATCCACCTCCAGATGATTTATCTAAATTGCACAATTCAGTTTTACAATCGAATTTAGCTACATACACATAGGTAAACCACTACAGGTCCACTTACCATAACATCTATAATTTATAACAATGATGAATGAATAGATAACAACAATAATAGAACATTTAAGTGCAAAAGCAAGTATTAAGCATAAAAAAAACTAGAGTGGAGTCAGGGTCAAAGTGTTAACAATCTGAAATCATATACATTAGGGTTTAGCTACTACCTGACCAGGGTAGGAAATATTACCCACCTGCTATAAAGTTCGAAATAAATATCTTCATGGCCACAGACCTACCTCGTATCTACATTTTGCAAATATCATCAACTACAATTAAATTCAAGCACACGACAAATATACAAATCCACTACTATATCGTTCCTATATTCGCATCCCTTTAATCAATACGAATTTGAAACCCCCAATCATCAAGCGTAACCCTTCTACAACGTCCAACTAGGTTTAAACCTCTTAAGTACACTCCGCTCAAATCACTTAAACGTACTAACTCACATCCACAACCATCACAGATTTATCCACAACCCCATTTGTAGCCGAGATCAGAGCATCACATAGCTCGATCAACAACCGACATTTCACACTAATTTAGAGACCTAACCAACCTTGGATGAACACACAACACACCCAAGTTTTCTTCACTCAACCATAGCTCCCTTCACTAGAACTGAGCTTTCCCTAGCTCATTCCCAGCCCACACACAGAACACACACAACCCTGTATAGCCTTCATAGCTCATGAATAGCTAAAACAACCTATTCTATTCACTGGAATAGCCCACTCACGTCTTCTCCTCTCACTCACAGTCGTACAGAATCCATTACAAACCTCCCAATCCTCAATCTCCAACTCACAGCTGCACAAAATGAAGGAACAAGCTATCAAATCATGATAAATAGAAATCCAACCAACAACAGATAAATAGAAGAAGATAGATCAAGATATACCAGTGATTGGAACCTCCCCTTGGCAGCTCTCCTCCCCAATTGCTCAGTCTGTCGGAAAACCCAACGCCAATGCCCCTGCCCTAGCTCCACACATAGAGATCTGAGTTAAATGCACAAGAACATGCGTTCACAGCTGGATCTCTTCTAAAATCAAGGGAGAACAAGGAAGAACGACTCCTTACCTTGCTCCGGCAGAGATCGCAAGGCTGATTACAACTGGAATGCCACCCAAATCCAAGCTTCCAACCACTCCTACCCTCCCAGTTCTAGCCCATCCAGAGAGACTATCGAGGATGTCGGCCGCCGCTTGCAGAGGAGAGAGAGAAGAAAAGGCAACAGTGGGTTTCGGAAGAGCAGAGAAGACGGGAGGCACGCGAGGAAGAGGTGTTGTCATGCGTGAGAAAGAAAAGAAACCGAAGAAATAAGGAACCGTAGTCGTTCGGCGGAGGGAGAGGAAACAGAAAAGAATAAAGGCTTAAGTGGCTGGGCATTAAGTAAGAAAATGGATCAGGTTTAATAATGGGTTTAAGCCTAGATCCACTTAACCTCTCTATCATTAAGCCAAGGTTTGGTTCAATTAAATCCCTAACCATGGTTTAATTAATTCCTAAAATAAGTTCTCTAATTAACAAATAATAGAGATATTAACCTGTCGTAAAATTTTATTCTTGGTATTTTACATTCTCCCCCACTTAATAAAATTTGGTCCCCAAATTTCGTACTTAACACTAAAAACCAATTCAAGAAATTTTTGTAATGACCATATACCTCAAGTAAACAGATGAGGGTAACGAGCTCGAATAGTATCTTCCATCTCTCACGTAGCCTCCTTATTAGTATGATGCTGTCATCCAACCTTTACAAGTCAGATGGTTTTGTTCCACAATTGACGCTCCTTGCGATCAAGAATCCGCACTGGAATCTCCTCATAAGTCGCATTCACCTGGAGTGGAATCGATACCTCTTTCAGAACATTATCAGAATGCAACACGTATTTCCTCAGCATAGAAACATAAAATATGTTGTGAACACCTGCAAGTGTCGTAGGTAAAGCTAACTAGTAAGCTACACCCCAATCCGCTCCAATATCTCAAATGGACCAATATAGCATGGTGCTAATTTTTCTTTCAGCCCAAATCTTTTGACTCTTTTGGTGGGTGAAACTCGTAGGAATACATGATCCCCGACTGAGAATTCTAAAGGCCTTCACCTCCGATCCACATAACTCTTCTGCCAATCCTATGCCTCGGATAACCGTCGTTTGATGACTTGCGCCAACTTTACATCATGCTGGATACTCTGTGGCCCCAGCAACTGTCGCTCCCCAATCTTCTCCCATAACACGGGAGATCTATAGGGTCTACCGTATAAGGCATCGAATGGAGCCATCTGAATAGAAGAGTGATAGCTGTTGTTATAGGCAAATTCCACTAAATGAACGTGGTCCTCCCAACTGCCTTCGAAATCCATAACACAAGATCTCAGCAAATCCTCCAATGTCTGAATGGTATGGTCAGACTGTCCATTTGTCTGCGGATGAAATGTTGTACTGAGTCGAAGCTCAGTGCCCATGGCCTGCTACAGACTCTGCCAAAATCATGAGGTAAATCACGGATCTATATCAGATATAATACTCAAAGGCACGCCATGCAATCTGATAATCTATCGGCAGTACAACTCTGCCAGACGATCCAACGAGTCCATTCCACGAATAGGCAGAAAGTGAGCTGATTTGGTTAGTCGATCCACAATCACCCAAATTGCATCATGCTCTTTATGGGTTCTAGGCAATCTCGTAATGAAATCCATAGTGATATGCTCCCACTTCCATTCTGGAATCGAAATTTCCTGAAGTAATCCAGTGGGTTTCTGATGTTCAACCTTCACCTGTTGGCATACTAAACATCGAGCAACAAAGTCTGCAATATCTCTCTTCATACCGTTCCACCAGTATAAGCATTTCAAATCTTGGTACATCCGAGTACCACCAGGATATATAGTAAATCTCGAATGATGTGCTTCCTGTAGCAACTCTTCCTTAACTAGATGCGTGTCCGGAACACAACCGTCCATGAAAATGAAGTACTCCGTTCTTGTCACTCGAGAAATCTATCTGTCATTCTGAGTCTATTTTGTTGCATAAGAATTGCATATGCTGATCACTAACTTGTGTTTCTTTGATTTTTCTCAGCAATAGTGGACTGGGCAACCATAGAAACCAATACTCCTCGGGATGTTTGACCATATTTAGACAATCCCAACTCTGAGAACTGTCGAACTAGATCGGAATCGCTATCGGATAACCACTGTAACCCCATGAGACTTCCTACTCAGCACATCTGCTACCACATTAGCTTTTCTCGGATGATAATGGATTGTACAGTCGTAATCCTTCAAATATTTCATCCACCATCTCTATCTCAGGTTTAGTTCTTTCTGTGTGAATAGATATTTCAAACTTTTTTGATCTGTATAGATCTCAAATGTAATTCCATATAAGTAGTGCCTCCATATCTTCAATGCAAAAATGATGGCTGCTAACTCTAGATCGTACACTGGATAATTCCTTTCGTGATCCTTTAGTTGACGGGAGGCATAAGATACCACACGGTTGGATTGCATCAGAACTTCACCCAACTCTTGGATAGAAGCGTCAGTATATAGGACCATCCCATCAACACTAGAAGGAATCACTAAGACTGGTGCAGAAACTAGTCATCGCTTAAACTTTTGGAAGCTAGTTTCACAAGCCTCTGACCAGGTGAACTTGACCCCTTTCCGAGTTAGGCGAGTGAGTGGCATGGCAATACTTGAGAATCCCTCCACGAATCTACGATAATATCCGGCCAGACCAAGGAAACTACGGATCTTCTGAACTTATTTTGGCTGCTCCCAATTGCTAATCGCCTCGATTTTCTGGGGATCTACAGAAATACCTCTGTTGGACACCACGTGTCCAAGAAAACCCACTGAGGATAACCAAAACACACACTTACAAAACTTGGCATACAGCTGCTCCCATCGCAATGTCTGCAACACTATTCGTAGATGCTGTTCATGCTCCTCCACAAATCGAGAATATATCAATATATAATCAATGAATACTATGACAAACTGATCTATATACCTCAAAAATACACAATTCATCAAGTCCATAAATGC